>CM031578.1:16444989-16575989 GCA_018467065.1 Ephestia elutella
GGTGCTAAGAATCCCCGGCAGATGCCAGGCTACCAACCCCGACGACCTTTGGCCCTGGCAACATATAACACGTGCACACTGCGGACCGACGAGAAGCTCGCTGAACTGGAGGAAGAATTGAGCAGGTTACGATGGGATATTGTAGGATTATGTGAAGTCCGAAGAGAGGGGAGGACACCATGATCCTCAAGTCCGGAAACCTGCTCTATTTCCGGGAGGGCGACCAACTGTCCCAGGGTGGTGTCGGGTTTATCGTCCACAGGTCCCTCGTCAACAACGTGGTCCAGGTCGAGAGTGTTTCGGCGAGGGTAGCGTACCTTGTACTCAGAATTACCAAACGGTATTCGTTGAAGGTAATACAAGTATACGCACCGCCCTCATATCGCTCCGACGACGAGGTAGAGACTATGTATGAGGATATTTCTAGAGCCATACATAGCTCCCAGGCCCACTATACCGTTGTGATGGGGGACTTTAACGCGAAACTGGGCAAACGAAGCGATGATGAGCTGAGGGTGGGGAATTTTGGATATGGAAGGAGGAATGCACGTGGTCATCTGCTGGCCGGCTTTATGGAGAAGGAGGGCCTCTTTATGATGAACTCCTTCTTCAAAAAGCCAAAACAGCGAAAGTGGACATGGTTGCATCCTAATGGCGTTACAAAAAATGAGATTGACTTCATCTTGTCGACGAAGAGGCACATATTCAATGATGTCTCTGTGATCAATGCCGTAAAAACAGGAAGCGATCACCGATTGGTAAGAGGCACATTGAATCTTAGAATAAAACTCGAAAGGTGTCGACTGATGAAGTCTACGCTCCGACCAGCGCCTATCCAGCTCCAAAACCCCGAGAGCTTTCAGCTCGAATTGCAGAATCGCTTCGAATGCCTGGGAGACTGCGAAAATCTGGACGATTATAATGACAGGTTTGTGCAAATTGTCCAAACAGCTGGGTCTAAGGCTTTCAAAACCCGCCGTTCAAAAGGAACCAAAAAGATCTCGGACCTCACCAACAAACTCATGGAAGAAAGACGAAACTTGGTTCTGCAGTCCTCTGACGATGCTGCTCAGTATCGGCGTCTAAACAGACAGATCTCCAAGTCCTTAACTCGTGATTTACGCCAATTCAATACTGACCGTATTGAAGAGGCGATCAAGCGAAATAAGGGCTCAAAAGTGTTTGCAAGGGATCTGTCTGTTGGTCAAAGCCAACTGACCAAGCTGAAGACTGAGGATGGCAGAATCATTTCGTCGAAGCCAGAGCTGTTGGAAGAGGTTGAGAAGTTCTACGGACAATTATACACCAGCGTACGCACACCTGTCAGTAATCTGGCCAAAGATCCAAGAGCCAGATTGACCCGACACTACACCGAAGATATCCCGGACGTCAGCCTTTATGAGATTAGAATGGCTCTCAAACAGTTAAAAAACAATAAGGCACCGGGTGATGATGGAATCACGGCTGAGCTTCTGAAAGCAGGTGGAACGCCGGTATTAAGAGCTCTTCAGAAGCTATTTGATTCCGTCATACTCGAGGGACAAACGCCTACGGCATGGCACAGAAGTGTGGTGGTACTTTTCTTCAAAAAAGGTGACAAAACCCTATTGAAGAATTATAGGCCTATCTCACTTCTGAGCCATGTCTACAAACTGTTTTCGAGAGTCATTACGAATCGTCTCGCTCGCAGGTTTGACGACTTCCAGCCTCCCGAACAAGCCGGTTTCCGAAAAGGCTTTAGTACCGTAGACCACATACATACGCTGCGGCAGATTATACAGAAGACTGAGGAGTATAATCAGCCAGTATGCTTGGCGTTTGTGGACTACGAGAAAGCCTTCGATTCGATCGAGACCTGGGCTGTGCTACAGTCTCTCCAACGGTGCCAAATTGACTATCGATATATCGAAGCGCTGAAGTGTTTGTACGAAAACGCCACCATGTCGGTCCGTCTCCAGGATCAAGGCTCCAAACCTATCCAGTTGCAGCGAGGGGTGAGACAGGGAGACGTGATATCTCCGAAACTGTTCACCGCCGCCCTGGAAGATGTTTTCAAGCTTCTGGACTGGAGCGGACTCGGCATCAATATCAACGGCGAGTACCTCACTCACCTTCGATTCGCTGACGATATCGTAGTCATGGCTGAGACCTTGGAAGACCTAGGCACAATGCTCGATGGCCTCTGTAGAGCCTCTCAACAAGTGGGTCTAAAAATGAACATGGACAAGACGAAAATTATGTTTAATATCCGTGTCGCACCCACTCCTCTGAAGGTTGGAGACTCTACACTCGAAGTTGTTGACAATTATCTATACTTGGGACAAACAGTTCAGTTAGGTAAGTCCAACTTCGAGAAAGAGGTCAACCGTCGAATCCAACTCGGCTGGGCAGCGTTCGGGAAGCTTCGCGATATCTTCTCGTCCAAAATACCGCAGTGTCTCAAGACTAAGGTCTTTGACCAGTGTGTGTTGCCAGTAATGACATACGGAACAGAGACGTGGTCGCTTACTATGGGCCTCATAAAAAGGCTCAAGGTCACCCAAAGGGCGATGGAGCGCGCTATGCTCGGAGTTTCTCTGCGTGATCGAATCAGAAATGAGGAGATCCGTAGGAGAACTAAAGTAACCGACATAGCCCGCAGAATCGCGAAACTTAAGTGGCAGTGGGCGGGGCACATAGCTCGTAGAACAGATAGCCGTTGGGGCAGAAAAGTTCTCGAGTGGCGACCACGAACCGGAAAACGTAGTGTTGGCAGGCCTCCCACTCGGTGGACCGACGACCTGGTGAAGGTCGCGGGATGCGCATGGATGCGGGCAGCGCAGGACCGGTCGTTATGGAAATCCTTGGGGGAGGCCTTTGTCCAGCAGTGGACGTCTTTCGGCTGAGAGAGAGAGAGAGAGAGAGATGAGTTAAACCTACTTATGTGTATGCTTAAAGCGCCAATTACACTGAAACGGCGTAAGGTGAAGGCGCGGATCACCGGATCAGGCACAGAGCAGGCGTTGAACAGAGGCACGGACGCGATCAAAATTTTATCAAAGAGGCGAAGAGACGCGACAACAAGTCATTATACAGTAGTGTATAGAACCGGGAATTCCCGGTACTTTCGGGATTTTTTTATTTTTAATTATTTGGTTCGCCAACTGGCTGTGCAACACACAAATTCATAAAGATATATGTGAGAGCATCCACTTGGATGGAATTTGTGTGTTAGTCAGCCTTCTTATATTATTATTCAAAAAATTAATTGACATCATTAAAAACCGCATAGAACTCATTGTTTGGTTTTGTAATCAGCTGATATTCATACCCTCATAGTTTATACGGACAAATCCGTTTAAATATATGGCAATTGACAACACTAACGCTATGCACGGCCACCGGTACAGGAGCAGAACTTTGTGGTGATTCGGAAGATTCGGAAGGATGTAAGATCGACGCAGAATGGCGACCTCGAAACAAATGTAAAAATCGAGGTGGCTCATTTCGAGAATGGAGGCGATCGTTGGTGATATCACAAGCTTATTATGGTCATCTTCTGAGTGTTCCATCCACCAGTGTTGAGCCAGAAAGGATTTTTTCTACGGCTGGCCTGCGCTGTGGTGTAATAAAATTAGATCGCGTTTAGGCGATGTAACTTTGGACGCGTTGATGAGCACATCTGTTGGCGTAGATTGTATTTGATTTTAGTTGATTATCTTTTTGATTTCAATTTTATTTGTAATTTTATTGTAGCTTAGGGTTCCTATTGTTTTCACGGCGTTAATTAAGAGTACCTACTTTTAATTATAGTCTGGTTTTAACTGGATAATTAATGAATACTAAGTTAAAACTATCAGCGTTATTATAATAAGGCTGATTGTTAATAAATCATTAATTATAATCCATACTCCATACTAATATTATAAATGTGAAAGTTTGGATGTGAGTTTGTGAGTTTGTGAATTTGTGAGTTTGTGAGGATGTTTGTTACTCAATCACGCAAAATCTACTGGACGGATTTCGATGAAATTTGGTACAGAGGTAGATAATGACCTGGAATAGCACATAGGCTGCTTTTTATCCCGGAAAAAATGGTTCCCGTGGGCATGGGATACCGAATATAGTAACGCCATCTATTATTTGACAAAATAGACGTCATGTCAAAATGACGTTACGTCAAAGTATCGTTACGTCAAAGTGACGTTACGACAGCCTCCCCACTACTACCATATAAAACGGACCGTTGCAACGGCCGGCAGTATGCCCGGATACGTCGAGGTGTGCGGACCGCTGCTGAGTGCACGGACTAATGGCACTCTGCTCAAACTTCTATATATTATGTGTGTGAAGGAACATCATTGAGTTGGTTGTGATGTACATTGTGTGCAGAGGCGGGGCGTGCAACATAGCCATATGAGGTACACTAAATTTTTTCCATTACATCTAATTTGTCGTTAGATGGCGCTTTAATTAAATACTTGCCTTTAGTTGTCACGGCCTGCCACGAGATGGCACTTTACCGCGGACAAGTTCTTTCAATATTTTTTCGCGAAGAATGTTCTTTCGAGTAATATTTTTATAAATGTTTATGTATACCATATAGTGTAGCGAAAACAGTTGCGCCACAGATTAGTAAGTAGTACTAACGTACATATCGGTTACTCACCGTCCCGCACTCATTTCAAATACCGCACCCCACCCTGCCCAGCACTTCGCTGTAGACATCACTGACACGGTTTAGGCGCGATTGTTCCAAAAAAGGTTTAATTCGCAGTTGGTCCAATTCGCGGTTGGTCTAAAAATAAACGATGTTTTCGAAATTGTACATTTTTTTAGTGTTAATCTTTGTATATTGAGAAGCTCAGATCATATAGTAGGAGTTAGGTTTAGGTTATTTTTTTAAGACCACTCGGAAAGACTTTGACTTTAAAAAAAAAATAACCTTAACCTAACTTCGTTTCCGCCCAGGTTATTTTTTTTTATTACCGCCCGGAAGGACTTGAAGGCAGGAAATAAGTTAGGTTCAGGTTACTCTTTATAACCACCCGGAAAGACTTTGAGGGCGGAAAAGAAGTTAGGTTCAGGTTATTTTTTTTTTATTACCGCCCGGAAAGACTGAAGGCAAAAAATAAATTAGGTTCAGGTTACTTTTTATGACCTGTTGGTACGTTTTTTATTATTTTATATCTTTATCAATATATCTATCTATGCGCGGTCGGTAACGATGAAATTTTCGCGCCATTTTGATTGAAAATCACGACACGCACGCAAGCAGCCTTACTAAATTTCATGCACACAATATACGCGAGTGTATAAACGGTATTTGTCTATGAATTTGTAATTTTGCCTATTTGCTATTTTACCTATTTTTCAACTCGCTCCATTGTGAATAAAGTGCTAACTCGCGCTCAAGCAACAGTTTCACAAGGGCGGGATAGTGATTAATCCTTTTTTGCCGCGGGCGAAGCCGCGGGTAAAAGCTAGTTAAAGATAAATCATTTATGGTTGAAAAAAAAATTAAGTACCGAAAATCCCGGGAATCCCGGTTCCAGCATAGTCCAGTACCGAAAATCCCGGTTCCTTGAAACATATCCGGTTCTCTATACACTATTATACAGGCTGACTTTATTGTGATAGTAGTCCGATCAACGAAGCTTTTGAAACCCGAATAATTCTTCTGTCTATGAAACTTGGCACATGGTGAAAATAAGTAATACAGATTACAGATATATAATAATCTAATAATTTTTATTACGAGAAGTTAGGTATTTTTACCTAAACATGAAAATCCTTTATAGCTCTCTGTGAAAAATTCCTCCGGCTGAAATTCTTTCTGTATACGTACCTATGTACTACTTAGAATATGTATATAGAAGAATCTAATTTTTTTTCCACTTCAAAGATACCCCAAATTTAACTTTTAACATTTTGCACTATAACTTCTACTGAAAAATTGCTCTGCTCATTTTTATTTTTTAATATGCTTTTATATGTTCAAATGCATAGCTTTTCTCAGTTATCTAAAAGTTTTTCATTTTGTAACATATTTTTTTATATTTTTGCTTAATTACGTCATGTGAAAAATTTCTCCGTCCATTCTTATACATCTATTGGTCATTTGATTATATATTAAAACAGATTCATCAATAATCTAACAAATTTTCGAATGGTAACATACTTTTAAGGAAATACTAAACGGCAGACGAGATGCAGTTTGCGGGCTAAAGTCAGCGATACGTTCTTAATACAACTACCGTAAGGTTGAAATTGTAATAAAGTTGGTGCATGCCCGTAGCTGGTAACTAACTTCTACCGAAAAATTGCTCTGATAATTATATATAATTTTTAATATGCTTTTATTTACTAAAACAAATAGCTTTTATAAGTTATGTAAAAGATTTTCCTTTACAATATTATAATAACGTCGTGGTAATAATTGCTCAGGTAAATTAACTACGTTTCTTAGTTAGGGGTAGCTCTATTAAGTATAATAGATTTTTCAATAATCCAATTAAAATTCAACTAAATACCAAGGTTTTAAAATATCAATTAACAAATTATATATAAATCATTAATTTAAACAAAAATAAATGTCAAGTCAACAAAAGAATTAAATAAAAATTGTTAAGCTGAGTATTGCCGCGCGCGTGGCCGCTTAGCAGCCCGGGCGCGCGGGAGTGCAGAGGGGTGCGGGGCGCTCGCGCTGTAGAGCGCGGTGCCTGCTGGTGCCCAGTTCGTGCTAGAGGTACAGACCGGCCGCGCAGGCGGCGTCTCGCTCGAAATACTGACGTCTTCGTGGTTTAATGGTCATCACGCCCCGCCGCCGCCGGACTGCCATACCACACCGGAGGTCCCGACTTCGATCCCCGGTTGGGTCAAGATAGACCTGGATGTTTATCTATACCTATATATATATATATATATACTAGCTGCTGCCCGCGGCTTCGCCCGCGTGAGTTTCCTTAGATGAAAAATCTTTTTGTGTTCCAAACTGTAGTAACCTAAACTCCAGTACTCAAAATTTCAGCTATTTGGTTATCCCGTGTCCCGCGGGAATATATTAGGTACTCGTAGTACAGTCGCGGTGTTAAAATGAATCAAAAGTGATATTTCATTCAATAAACGATCTTCGTCTGCTCGTTATCTACAATTTCCCGTGTACCACCACTACCATCCAGAGTCCCTCTTTATCCTATCCCGTGTCCTGTCTATTTATACGTCAGTAGAAAATGCTCATCAGGTTGAACGACTTTTGCTAAGGCCCCATTTCCATTTTTTATAGAGTAGCTGGTCTCTTGGAGTTCTTCATCAGATGTTGCATAAACTTAAATTTTTATACGTCAGCAGAAAATGCTCATCAGGTTAAACGACTTTTGCTAAGGCGCCATTTCCATATATGTAATAGTGTAGCTGGTCCCTTGGAATTCTTCATCAGATGATCCTGATCTTCGATTTTTATACGTCAACAGAAAATGCTCGTCAGATTGATAAACTTTTCCAAAGGTACCATTTCCATATTTCTTATAGTTTAGCTGTTATTGGCTGTTTTCTATAAGCTGCTGTTTAAAGAATTGAAGAGTTTTCGCCCTGAAATTTCTGATATGTATTGTAGAACGTATGTTTAAAGGGAGGACTGTTTCCAAAACACGATGCGAAAAATTTTGCTCGATAGAAAAAAATCGTGAAGTTACCTCTATTTCATATGAATACAGATAACATCCGTGTTTTATAATAAAAAAATGTTTTAAAATCACCAACACAAAGGTATTTTACCTTTTCGATTTCGTGACTGATTTAAATTTTTGAAAAACTAAACATTTCTATTAACTTTTTGATAAAAAAAAAATTCGAATGGCGCGCAACCGGGACGTCCCCCCCGCTTCAGCCGCTTCATATGAATTTTCGCTGACCGCCTAACCCCCCTTAAGGTTCTTCATCAGGTGTTCCAGTTTTCAAAATCACTTATAGCCTATATGTTGCCCAGGCTTAATAGCTATACAACAAACAAAGTTCTATCAAATCCGTCCAGCAGATATTGCGTGAAACGCGTACATACATATACAGATGGACGGACAGACAGACAGACAAAAAATTCCAAAAAAATGTTTTTTCTTTCTGTTATTCTTTTTAAGTGTCCCTCTATCCATTTCAGTCGTCAAAAATACTAAATGTACTGTACAGACAAAGAATCTTTACTGTTTTATTATTATACCCACGACCCCTAAGCGCGAAGTAGAAATTACCAAAATTGCGCAGCGCCATCTATTGAAAATATTGAGAAATAATTTCAGCTTACATTTCTCATTTTATCAACGCCATCTATTGGATATTATTTTGCTTGGCACAATCAGTAGATGACCGGAAATAAATTTACAAATGAATTTATTCGTTTCTTTTCAAAATTAAAAAAAAGTAAGAAATTAATTCTAGAAAACAAATAAAAAACGAAAACAGAAAATTATTGTTAGTGGCAGGATTCGATCCAGCTACTTCCAGTTACTTTCTTGAAATATTTCTTTACTAAAATATTTAAAAAAATATAGAATTCTAAAAAACTAATACAAAACGCAAAAAAAATTGGAAAAAAAGTCACATCCGGCAGGATTCGAACCCTGTACTTAAAAAAATAATCCGCGGCTTCTACCAATAGGCCAACATGCATTGCTTGTAACTGGCGAAATTTCAAATGGGATTTGTCTAAAGGTACGCAAATTCACCCATTTTTTTGGACTGCAAGGGTTGAAATTGTGAACAACCCTTTCTTATGTGGGCAGTATATTGTATAATGAAGACACTTACCAAATTTCACGTTTATAGCTTTTATAGTTTCGGTTTTGTGATGATAAATTAGTTTACCTCCCCTTTTTTACCCCTTTAGAGGTTGAATTTCAAAAAACGCTGAAACACGCCATTGGTTATTTTTGTTGAGAAGCATTCTTGCCAAGTTTCAAGTAAATCAGTGAAGATTTTAATTTTTTTTCATACAAACTTTGCCCTCAATTTTAACCCCCTTAGGGGTCTAATTTTGAAAAATCCTTTCTTATCTGAGCACTACGTATTAACATAAAACTTTGGTCCAAATTTCAAGTTTATAGCTTTTATGGTTTAGGCTGGGCGTTGATTTACCAATCACCCTTGTTCTTTTATATATATATATATATATATATATATATATATATATATATATATATATATATATATATATATATATATATGTATTTGTTATAAAATATAGTATCGTTGAGTTATCCCATAACACAAGTCTCAAACTTACTTTGGAGCTAACTCAATCTGTGTAATTTGTCCTTAAATATTTATTATTATCATTTTATTTATTAAATACAAAACGAAGCAGTTGTGTGTGTGTGCGTGTACTGTGTACCGACTTGTACGAGACGGGACAGAGATAATTGCTGCGGAAAGATTGGGTTTAATCCTGGGCAAAAACCCAATTTTCCCGAAACTTTCCATTTCTTCCCAAAATCTGGGAGGAAACGATTTTTTTAGCTTTCAGCTAAATATTTTCAGTTTCAGATTTATTCCTGTACAAGTACTGTAAGACCATTGCGATTTCAGGCAGTAATCAAAACCTATGGGATACTTCCCGTTGCCTTTAAGGCATTATGAAATTTGAAAGAAAAGAAAAAGCAAGGTCTAACAGTACTTATACATGAATAAATCTGAAAATTGTAAATATTATGTTGTTGAAAGACTAAAAAAAGTGCTACAAATTTATTTTTGCGCTGGATTTAGTATGAATCTTAGGGATCGAACAGCAAAGTTAAGTATGTTTTTGGTTTTTTAGTTAGAGCTATAACGTGAGATGCTTTGCGGGTACGGAATCCTCCTCGGTGCGCGAGTTTGCCTCGCACTTGGCCGGTTTTTTTTTTAAATCTTACGACATTGAATGATTTTGTAATAATAATTTTCTTAATTTAATTAAATAATCTACCGTACTTGAATTTTTTGAATTCGATAACGGCATTATTACTTTTAATTAACTAAGAACGGTTAAATCTAAAATTTAACCCTTTTTACTCCTTTATGGCCTGTGGTGTGGCCCTAGAATAGCACCAACCCATCTCTTCTCGTGGGTGTCGTAAGAGGCGACTAAGGGATTCAAAACACCGGAGGATGGGCAGCAGCATCTTTCCGCGTACTATGCCATCACACTGCGATCGCCAACCCGCCTGCCAAGCGTGGCGATTACGGCAAAACCCCCCACGGATAAAATCCTTGGGGGAGGCCTTTGTCCAGCAGTGGACGTCTTTAGGCTGAGAGAGAGAGAGAGACTCCTTTAGGGGTTGAATTTCCAAAAATCTTTTCTTAGTGTATCAGCTACAACACGATTTTAGCGCTACCTAGTGAGCTCTGACGTCAACGCTTGCCCTACGCGGCGGCGGCGGCGAGGCGTGGTGAACGAAACGACCGAAAAAGACTGCACTTTGTTACGAGCAGCGGAACGTGACGGTCACAAGGAATAAGCTTACTCATGCGCAGCCCCAGATATTTCTGTGGTTTCATAGCTAATATCAAATTAATTGGGTAATTGAATTTAGATAAATGTTTAAATACTAATTATAATTTATTTATTTCACCTGTAGTTTACAAGTGCTCGCTCACTTACGTTACTTGAGGAATATTTGTGCAAAATGTCATGCTTCTTGCCTTAGCGGTTTTGGCTGTGCGTTGTCTGTTATTACAAACTGTCATCCCCACTTTATCCTTTGTGGGTTAAAATATTTGAATTTGGTAATGTCATATTTACTTTTTACTAACCAAGAACGTAAATCTAAAATTTCATGAGTCTCGCTTGAAAAATTAAGAAGTTTTATACAAATATTATACCTCCTTTAGGGGTTCAATTTCCAAAAGTTCTTTCTTAGTACTCACTTACGCTACTTGAGGAATATTTGTGCATAATGTCATGCTTCTTGCCTTAGCGGTTTTGGCAGTGCGTTGTCTGTCACTTACTTAGATAAAGTTTATAATGTCATTATCAAATTCAAAGATTTTCACCCCTAAAGGGCTAAAAATTGAGATGAAAGTTTTACACTTTCATCTCAATTTTTTAAAGTGTAAAACTTTCATCTCAATTTTTAGCCCTTTAGGGGTGAAAATCTTTGAATTTGATAATGACATTATAAACTTTATCTAAGTAAGAACATTAATATAAATATTCAGAAGTATAGCTTCAAAAATGACGAAGTTTTATACAAACTCTGAACCCCCTTTTTCGAATTCAAATTTCCAAAATTCCTTTCTTAGTACCTACTCAGTTAGTGTTGCCAGGGGAACTGGTCTGCTCGATTTTGATTCGACATTTATTTTTTGTTCTTAACCATTTCATTGTGGTTACTCGATCACAAACATAACATATTTTATTATAGTTATAATTGTTTCTTATATTTTATTTTTGACACTGTACACAATCTAGTGTATGTACCTATAAAGTTAATAAATAGCCCCTCTGGCATGTTGGGCGACCAAGACTGTTTCATGAGTTTCTTTCGGCATTTCTTCTCAGCAGTGGTCGTTCCGAAATGCTAGTAGTTGGTAGCTTTGAGACATAATATATTATGATTAAATAATTAGTTTTCGACGTGAAAAAGAGCCTTCTTTGAAGGCCAAGTTTCAATAAAAAATTTTGACTTTGACTTTGTTACAGTTAGTAGTTGTACACGTTAATTTGTCCGCGTGGGGAATCGAATACAGGCCATAAACGTATATAATTGACTTTGACTTTGCCTTATGGCATATGAGGATTCTTTTTGCAAAATTTCATAAAATAGTATAGTCATTTAACAATATACAATAACGGTTTAGTCGGGAGGGGATGAAGTGGTCTAAATTCTATCCGTAACTGCACTAGGATAATTAAATTATACATTTTAATGATTTTAATAACATTTTTATAGTATTTTATATCTTAATTTTCTGAAATAGAGTTCGAAAAAGCAAATTCAGAATTTTTATCTTTCCAGCTTTTCGGGAAGAAATGGAAAGTTTCAATCCTCCCGGGTTTAAACCGGGAAGAAACCATCTCTGAGGTGGGACGTTTGCGACGTTTGTCTTGTTTGTATTTAAATTTAATAATGACGGAAGAATAAAGTTATCTAAATTCACCGCGTGACTTGTAGTAATAATTTAAAATTATTAGGTATACAAAAACATGTACCTACCTACACATGCTATTGTATACCTAATAAAAAAGAAAGTTATCTTACCTAAACCACAGAGTACTATATACCCTAAACTAATAGGGTGTTTTATTTCGAAATATACACCTGTTACATTAAAGGTAATGAAAAACTCGCTACGGATATGCGCCTAACTTTTGTTACAATTTCAACCTTACGGAAGTAGTATTAAGAACTTATCGCTGACTTTAGCCCGCAAACTGCATCTCGTCTGCCGTTTAGTATTTCCTTAAAAGTATATTACCGTTCGAAAATTTGTTAGATTATTGATGAATCTGTTTTAATATATAATCAAATGACCAATATATGTATAAGAATGGACGGAGAAATTTTTCACATGACGTAATTAAGCAAAAATATAAAAAAATATGTTACAAAATGAAAAACTTTTAGATAACTGAGAAAAGCTATGCATTTGAACATATAAAAGCATATTAAATAATAAAAATGAGCAGAGCAATTTTTCAGTAGAAGTTATAGTGCAAAATGTTAAAAGTTAAATTTGGGGTATCTTTGAAGTGGAAAAAAAATTAGATTCTTCTATATACATATTCTAAGTAGTACATAGGTACGTATACAGAAAGAATTTTAGCCGGAGGAATTTTTCACAGAGAGCTATAAAGGATTTTCATGTTTAGGTAAAAATACCTAACTTCTCGTAATAAAAGTTATTAGATTATTGTATATCTATAATCAGTTTTACCTATTTTCACCATGTGCCAAGTTTCATAGACAGATGAATTATTCGGAAGTCTCCATACAACGAAACTCCTCGTTGATCGGACTATAGCATGTCTTCTTCTGATGACGAAGATGCGCTTGTTTTGCTGCAACTCATTAATGTGCAGACTTGCAGAGACGCCGAAGATTACATTAAACTCAATATCGTTATGCATTTTTTTTGCTTTTACTATACAGAGTCTTTGGTAGTTCGATACAAAGCCTTAAAGCGATGCTAGTATAGACCATTTAGAGTCATTTAAGAAATGTCATGAAAATGTTGCCATTGTACGTGGAAATGCCCTAAAAGTCTGGAGTAATTTACTTAAAAAATGATTTTAGGTAGCACTTTGTGTACACATTAATGCTTTCTATGGCACATGTAGAGTAATTCTTAGATTTTACACTCATTCCCTATGTGAAAAGTATTTTTTTAGTTTAATTTTTTTAGCTAAAAAAGTAACTTTTCTCCTTATTTTGGTTTTTGGGTCCTAAATTCAAAACTCTGCATGGTATCCACGTAAGTAATACCTCTTAAGAAAGCCCAATTACCAAGGATGTTTTTAAAAAGGTTTTTTAATTAAAAGCTCCTTCCGTTATTTTTTTATAATCTCTGTAAATATGGGTTCCCTATTTTAATTTTTTTTGGCAACTTTAAAATAATTTAAAAATAAATTCTGATGTCACTAGAGGTGGGCATTTACCCGATAAATTTCCGAGACTCGGAAATTTATCCATTTATACCCATTTTTTCCCAGGAATTTTTAATTTATACCGGGTAAAAATTAAAATCAATTAAAATGTTTGTAATTACGATATTTTATAATATATCGTTAAGATTTATTATAAAATAAAGTGTTTAAGCACATATTCAGTTATTAAATTAAGTACTGTGTAAAAAAAAATTAAGTACTGTGTAAAGTTTCACGCAAAAACTACTGGACGGATTTGAATGAAACTTTTTTTGTTGTATAGTTATTAAGCCTGGGCAACATAATAGGCTATAATTGATTTTGAAAACAGGAACACCTGATGAAGAACCTTAACAGAACAGCAAAAGTTTATCAATCTGACGAGCATTTTCTGTTGACGTATAGAAATCGAAGATCAGGATCATCTGATGAAGAATTCCAAGAGACCAGCTACACTATTACATATATTGAAATGGCGCCTTAGCAAAAGTCGTTCAACCTGATGAGCATTTTCCGCTGACGTATAAATAAATAGACAGGAAACAGGATAGGACAAAGAGGGACTCGGGGTGGGAGTTGTGGTACACGGAAAATTGTATATAACGAGCAGACGAAGATCGTTTATTGAATGAAGTATCCCTTTTGATTAATTTTAACACCGCGACTGTAATACGAGTACCTAATATATTCCCGCGGGACACGGGATAACCAAATGGCTGAAATTTTGAGTACTGGAGTTTAGGTTACTACAGTTTGGAACACATAAAGATTTTTCATCTAAGCGAAACTCACGCGGGCGAAGCCGCGGGCAACAGCTAGAATCAGTAATAATAAAAAACTTAATTTGAAATTAATATGCAGCAAACTTAGTTACTAACTCTCTCAAACACACGCGTGCATAAAATTTTCTCGATAGAAAAATATTGCGAAGTTACCTCCAAATCCTAATCCTAACTAATATAATAAATGTGAAAGTGAGTTTGTTTGTTACCTATTCTCGCTTTACTACTCAACCAATCTTCCTGTTTCACATACACATAGTAAGAAGTACTGAGAAGGACATAGGATACTTTTCATCCCAGGAAAAAGCACTGTGCCCATGGGAAATTCATGCGGGCGAAGCCGCGGGCAAAAGTTAATCTATAATACAATTGAAGATGTTTTGATTTTTTGTTAATTCTACTTGAAACAGCCATATACTAAATATGCATCATTATTTTCAAAATATTATTTGAATACAATTTTAAATCTGTTGTTTTTGTTTTTTAATATTTGAACCAAAAATAACTAGTTATTTGTCTTCCTTTTAATCAAAACATACCTAATATTTATACTTTATTTATTATTCTAACAGTATTAAAGTAAATAAGGATATTTTCCTTTCATTTTAATTTCTCTCTCTCTCTCTCTCAGCCTAAAGACGTCCACTGCTGGACAAAGGCCTCCCCCAAGGATTTTATCCATGGGGGGTTTTGCCGTAATCGCCACGCTTGGCAGGCGGGTTGGCGATCGCAGTGTGATGTCAGTACGCGGAAAGATGCTGCTGCCCATCCTCCGGTGTTTTTAATCCCTTAGTCGCCTCTTACGACACCCACGGGAAGAGATGGGTTGGTGCTATTCTAGGGCCACACCACAGGCACTCTAGGGCCACACCACAGGCACATTTTAATTTCTACCCGGCATAAATTAAAAATATCGGGTATAAATGGGTATAAATTAATTTTTACCCATTCTACCCATTCTTTCCCATTTTTACCTTCCCGAAATTTATCCAAGCGCCCATCTCTAGATGTCACAGGTGCAAAAAACGTATTTTTTAGAATATTCACACATTAATAAAATAGAAAATAATTATGTTGTATGTACTCTAATAAAATAAAAATAATTATGTTTTGCATTAATTTCGCCACTGCTAGCAATTAAGTGTAAGGCTTTGTATCGAACTAGCAAACACCTGTATAACAAACGACGTGCTGCTTGCGCGCCACTCCAGTCGCGCTTGCTAGCGACGACGCGGAGCAGGCGACGAAACGATGTGCCTGTGCCACGCCGCTTGAGTATAATTCACAACGTGTCGCCTACCTACATTTTGTATTAAAACGTTTTGAAGCGGCAAGATGCCTGCGCCGCGCCTTTACCTTACGCCGTTTCTGTGTAATTGGCGCCTTAGGGTAGCTTGTTTATCTGTTAATCATTATAGATAACTGAATTGGGGGTAATTGAAGATGAAATTTTAATATTTATGACCTATGGCGGGACCACCGTGTAGTGCTCTGCTAGTGAATGCCTCTCGCATTAATTTCCACCTTGTTGTTGGCTAAGTCTTCGTTTGGCATTGATTAGAAATTTTATGGATAACTTACATTTATGTTATTTACGTTATTTTTTACAGGAAAGGTGGTGATAACCACTTTGCCTCCAATACCTACCAAAGGGCTGACTCGTGATGATTTGGATGCACTCTCTGAGCAGGCCAGAGAGCAGATGATTGAAGTTTTCAATGAAAGCTCCAGAGATTTGGTTGTACAGAACAAAGTTGTTGTATAAATTACAATTCCTCATTTCTAGGAGTACTTGATAGGTACATATTACTCCTAGAAATGAGGAATTTCTAGGAGTAATATGTACCTGTAGACGAAAAAGTACCAATACTAATCATTGTTTTTAGCGAGGTAGGAGGTATTGGTACTTCATCGTCGCATAGGTAAACTAAACAATTCCTTATATCAACTGAGAAAAGGGGAACAAAGTTATGCCCTATGGAATATTACAACAAAAAATAATGTCCTCCTCAGTATTGTAATTTTTTTTACAATTTATTTTATTCTAGTCACATAGTACCTGTTTGTTTTATATTCCTTGTTGAGTTATGAGTATTATTGTAGTTTTAAGATTTTACTTCGCAACTATTGTTGTTTGTAAAGTCCATTTATGCATAATTGTCCTATTATGTAAACAATCTTACCATGTCTTTTTATGATTTTACAACAATATAAATTAAAATAGACTTTTTAGAAAATTACTTTCGTAGTCAATTAATGTTTAGGTTTGAACTAATATTTGATTTATTTTTAACAAAATTCAACAAAAAGGTCTGTGAAGATTGTTTACATAATAGGACAATTGTGAATAAATGGACCATATATTTCCTTATGAAACTAATCTAGTCAATGAGCTATTTTTATAGCTCAATTTTTTAAATTAACATATATGTTATAAAATCCCACCAAAAATACTTTAACATTTTTATGCACTTCGCAATTATCACAACCTCTTTTATTAATTTGGCTTTAGTTTAATATTTAATAATTCACGAAATATGTAAATTAATCATTTTTGGCTGTGTACTATAAATACATAAGTGTCTTTATAGTGAGGTTGTGAGGGTGTAAGCGAGTTTTCAAATCATACAGTAATTTTACATTTTGATTAGAAAACAGGGTTGTATGAAGTCAAGTTTTAGAATAATGGAAATCATAAGAATTTCAATAAAACTTCATCTCATTTACATTCTTTAATAAAATATTGAATGAGCAAGGAAAACATGACTCAATTTTTAAGAGTGCATTCACAGATAAAATTAGATATTAAATAAATATTTTAATCTTATACTTAATTGTGGAAAAACCTCCTAGGTATATTCCATTTCCTTTACATTATGTTGCTGTACTTTGAAATTGTCTAAATCGAATCTTGTAAACAATCCATAGTGCAAGATTTTCAAGTTTAATAATCTTACAAAGGCCAAAAGATCGCATTAGCGCGCGATTGAAGGATTTATTACACTGCAACCTACCACACGAAAAAAGAATTTGATTCTTAATTTTTCTGCTTCGGTTTTTTCTCTGCGATGATATTCCAGTCAGTCAGTGTCCAATTTTACATACATTGTACAGTCACAATAATTAATCATCATAATCATTATGATGACTACGTAGGCATGTGGTAGACTACGTAGTGAAGTCACAAACATTTTCTTAAACCACTATGCCAGTTTTACATAATTTTGGTAACAGCCACAAAATAAAAAAATATACAGGCTTGTTTTTCCATTAAAAACTCAATGATATGTACACTCATTTACATCAAATAGTGTGAATTATACTGAAATGGCTTGTAGCAAATTTGTGCAAATAAATGCCCTTAACTGAATTTGCCTGGTTTCATTTATTTACCCAGTTCTATGTAGGTACCTACATCAAAGATATCTTGGACCTACATACAATGTTAGGGTCTTTTACAGTTCATTTAATCATTCCAAGAGTCTCCCCAACCTTCATTTTCGTCCTCATGACTTTCTGGAACAAAGTTCAACTTGCTGCTTAAGTCTTGAATTAGGTTATTATGAGCAACATTCACAATAGTAGGTTTTTCTATAACAGGTTTCATATCGGCAAAGAAATCAAAATCTTCATTACTTTTTTTTCGATTGTCTATCTTTTGATTTTTAATGTCCAATTCAGATATATCTACAATATTTTTCTTTGCTTCCAAAGCAGCCTTTTGAAGGAGGGTTGATCTTGTTGAGTTGATTTTTGTTAAAGTGTTACTTGAGACATTCATTAAATTCTCATTTTCATTTATCTGGTCATACTGTTCAGCATTATGGAGTAATGCATTGACATCTTCTGATTCTGCTAATACTAGTTTGTGGCTGGTGTTGTCCCAGTCACTCCAGTCTTCTTCACTGTTTGCTTTGTTTGCAGCTGATTCTATTAAAGTGACCTCGTCGTCTATAGATTCACCTCCAACAGGCGATGGCCTCTCAATTAAGGTTTCCATGTACACAGGTTGTTGAATATCACTATGATTAAAAGTGTCTTCAGAACATGGTAAATCTCGTAATGGTTTTTTTGCCGGAAATGTTTCTTTTTCGTAAAGCTTCTCAGATGTTGTCTTTGCATTAGGTCTTCCATCTGTGAAGAACTTAGATCTCTGACCGCCAATCACGGTGGTGGCTCCTAATATTGGCACTAATTCACTCAAACATATCAATGTTGCTGATACTAAGTTGTCATCAATGTCTTTAATACCTAGAAGTAACTGAAAAGGAAATATATTTCTCAATTGTCAATAATTCAATTGACCATCACTCATAATTTTCATATTATAATAGCTATTACATGTGCCAGGCTGGGTAAAAACCTCTCCACTCTCTTTCCATTGTTAGACATAAATTCTCAATTTATGTATATCAGAGATTTGTAAGAGAAAAGGAGAGACCTTTGCTCAGCAGCCGGACACAATACCTGGACAATATAAGAAGTATTTCAAAACACTTACTTCTGGAAGAATGTGTTGGGATAACTCTTCATGTGAAAAGACATGGACAAATTTTGAGAAGTGAGATAGCAACAAAAATCTAATTTGGCTGTCCCTCACTCCAAATAGTTGCATCAACCTAGGCTTTACATGTTCCTTGAAAGTTTGAAGGGTAAAAAATCCAGAGTGTTCACCATTTTGCGATCGATCTAAAAAAATACATATATAAATGACCTCATTTAAATGAAAAGTTAAAGTTAAATATTCTATTGTGAGAATTAATGTTGTTGTTACTTCTTCATGCAAAAACTACTGGATGGATTTCGAGAAATTTGCTACATACAGGTAGAATGAAAACCAGGTAGGTTTACAGCATCGAAGGTTTACATTATAGATACAGTATCACGTCTTTAACCCTTACGGGCTAGACAGGGTCGTGAGTCTTAATGTTCCCGCCCACCAAACCGAGATAGAACCAGGGTAGAAAATGAGACAGAAAATATGACAATCTCTTAATATTACTTACCATTTTTTGGTTTGAGAATATATGGTATGACATCTTTCCGAGCAGTTTGATCCAACATAGTTAGTCTGGACAGAAGCAGACCACTAAGTTGCTTAGCAACAGTTTCCTCATCATAACATTTTAGATTCTCCAAAATATTACTGAAGAATTGACATCTTTCTTCTTCATTTTTTAATGGCAAAAAATTTAAGAACTTGTAAATAGTTATGAACTCATGATTGAAGAAACTGTGTTGAAGTACAATTGATAAGTTTGGTCTATGCGTGGGATCGTGGTGTTGTAATAGCTCCTGGCAGTATCTTTTAAATTCTCTCAAATGAGGTACTTCTTCTGCAAAATAATAATAATAATTAGGGTACAAAATTAAATCTCGAAGTGGCGAAAGGAGAGTTGCCTAGTGTACGGAGGGTTGATTTTAAATCATATAATTAATGAAAAAAAGGTTTTAAAAAAATCTAAAAAAAGTTTAGTATAGTGCCTATCCAGTGGTTCCTTCTTTCTTTTACCAATGAGGTGGACAGACCAGATTAAAGTCGCAACTAAGTGTTCGGTTTATGAATGTACCTGAAAAACTGCAGTCGTCGCGGAATGGCGCCGTATTACAAAAATCATCACTCGTCATGATTCATAATGATTACCACGACCACTCTGGCAAGAGTATAGCGACTAAGAAGAAGTGCCTATCCAATGTTGTGTGAGAGAGATAGTATGCTACGGAAATGCGGACGGGCGAATGGTGTTTTCTATCGAAGGTTAAAATAATTTCAGACATTAGAATAGAATATCATCAGCTCCTTTTTTCTATTTCGTGTCCGGCATTTTACATTTTTATAGTTGTTCTGTAGTGAGTATACATGAGTGTATGTGTATTGCTGAGGCAACTATCTAAAGTATCTAAGTTTGCTCTAAAGACCCCATCATATGTTCCATTTCCCTCACACAAGAAAGAGAAACGCGTATTCCCAACGAGTCAGAGCGATGTTATTTTTTGTTTTTCATCGCTGTGCTCTGTCCCGTTTTTTCTTGTGTATTTCTAATATGCGTTTCTCTTTCTATCTCGTGCCACGCGACCGGACTCTATTACCCCAGTTACACGCACCGAGTAAACGGGCGAGAAAGTAAATCGCCGAGTGAATTCTTAGTACTCGGTGCGTCTGAACACTACGCCGAGTGCGCCGCCGAGCGTTTCGCCGAGCAAATGGGCGAGACAGTAGCTCGGACCCTGTTCTACTTACTAGGCCGAGTGAACGGCGAGTGACCTCCTCCCGCTTCCCCGCACTGTCTCGCACGCTCACTCGGCGCGTGTAAACAGACTGTCTCGCCACCGCCACTCGGTCTGTTCGTCATAACGCCACTGCCGCGCATTTTTTCACGTCCGCACTGTAGCCTCGCTCGATAAAACTGCACTGACTGTCCTAAATGCTAGATGCGTGTAAACAGCTACTCGCTCATCTCACGCCGGGTCACTGTCTCGGCCGAGTAGCGTTCACTCGGCGATTTACTGTCTCGCCGATTTACTCGGTACGTGTAACTGTGGATTCTTGCTCTGAGCGAAAGATAGGGTGATTTATTCTATGTATAGTTTATTTTGTTTGCTCCCACGTTAAACACGAAAAAGTATTGATTTAGCAAAAGTTGTGCCATGTTGTTACAGACTAGACTAAATATAATAAGCATTCTTACTTGTGCTACCCACGCTAACAATGTTCAATAAAGAAAGGGTATTATATAGCATACATGTAAAAGTATGCTATGACTTTTTGAAGTAGTAGTACATATATCCTACTTATGTATAAATACGAAAGTTTGAAAGTATGTCTTTCATAAATAAATTTATATAAATGCAAAAAGGAATTTTGATGTTTTTTTTTTCAAATGAGTCAGTCCTCATTAAAGACAAGCTGCGCCCCGGGGCTCTGCTCCCATGGGAATTTTGTAATAAAAAGTATGTCCTTCTCCATACTTCTAACTATGGGTAAGCAAAATTTCAGGAAGATTGGATTGGAAGATTGGTTGGTTGGATTCATAACAAACAATAAAAAAACTCACTTTTGCATTTATAATATTAGTTAGGCTTACATTATTATCAAAGACTATTTTACCATCTTTATGATTCTTGTAAACATCATCTACAAGAACAGCAAAACCATACTGATCGATTTTGGAAATTATTTCACAGGAATCTTCATTAGGATCTACAGCTTTGTCGTATCTGAAAAAAGGATCATCTTAACTACATAGAATATTCATCATCATAATTAAAATTCTGCACCTTGTTGCTAATATTATATAAGAGTATGTTTATGAGTTATGGCTTGGAGAAGCAATTAAAAAATTAGAAACAAACATGCCTACCAGCCATAATAAAAACATGTTATGGCCGGCAGGCATGTTTGCAAAGAAAACTCCTTATGATACCTGATTTATTTATCAAAAGATTTTGGACTTATAGTTGAATGAAAATGCAAAATAAAAACTTACATTAAAATAGTTATATAGAAGTTATAGTTTCTTAGTAAACAAAATATACTTAAACAGGCACTCAATAAAAATTAAACTTATCTAAAAAAAATTGATGTCATACTTTTGGTAATGTGCCCAGGGCAGGCAGAATTGTCAAGTTGAATGGCAATGCTGATCCTTTGAGCCAGATAATTAAAGAATGTTTTAAGGACCACACTTATTAATGTCAAGAAATATATTTACCTATGAATTCGAGCATGTTTCAAGTATGCAGAGGTCAACTCAGTGAAGGGGCACAAATACTGTAATCCACCTAGTTTCCATTGGCCATCCCCTGTCACATATATTGCTGACACACTTACGTTGTTATGTGACATACCAGCCTGAAATATTTAATAAATAATATTTTATTATAATATATCATTATAGGCTTACCGGTCGTTATGGAAATCCTTGGGGGAGGCCTTTGTCCAGCAGTGGACGTCTTTCGGCTGAGAGAGAGAGAGAGAGAGAGATAGGCTTATATGTCACATATAAGCCTGAAATATTTAATAAATAATATTTTTAAAAGTATGCAAGTAATCTTCTTCAAGAGCTAGAAAAAAATAAAATCCGCATAAAAAGCACTCAAGTACTTGTTGTGGCCTTAATGAAAGGCTATATTCATATAACTTTAAAAAAGCAAACTCATCAACATTGTGTGTGTGATTTTTGACATATGGAACCCGAAAATTATGTTCAGAAATATATATATTACCTGTTCATGTAAAAATACCAATGCTCTAAGAATATTGTTAAGTCCAATACATATTTGAAGTGGAGTCTGAGCTGTCAAAACTTGAGACAGAGGTTGCACATACTCTGTGGCTAAATGAAGAGTAGATCTTTGTTGCCATGCTGATATGTATCGAACAATGCATGGGTGCCGATACTTAAGTAAATTCTGAAATTAAAAATCCATTAGTAACCTAGTAGTTTATTTATAGACTGCACAACCAGTATGAAAGCAGCCATTTATTTATTAAACCCTGTAAAGCAGCAGTTTCAATTTGGATTAAAACAAGGAAAAATAAAGATGAAAATTACATTAGAAAACTTCTCCAGTGGAGTAGAAATTGCCCACAGTGGCCCCAAAGCTGCTTGACCCTTGAATACTGATACTGAACCATCACCCTTCAAACTAAAATATCGACAACTATCCTTTATAGTGGCCTGATATTGTGACCAGAAATCTGTAATTTCTACAGCCTTTTCCTCAACTTCCAGGCCTGTCAATTGAGAACTCTCGTTACCCATCATGGATCTACATTAATTGATTATTTAAATATCACTTTAACATGTATAAAAATGTACTCAAACAAAAATCCTCCTAAATATACAAAAACCCCTTTTTTCTGTATTCTGAACGAAAAACAAATCGCGTTCGCCGTTCAAGTTCGCTTTACAGACAGCCAACAATATTTTATTTATTTAATACTTTAAATAAAAAATGAATAGTTGAATTCTTGTATTGTTTATTATAAAGAAAGATAATTCGCTAATGTACATAAATTTACAAACGACAGTCAATTTCATATATATAGTAACGTCACCTCCCCTTTGTTTTGACGTTGACATTGATGTTCGAGCGGGCTGCCATTTCAAATAAGGCCTAGTTCTCTATTTAGTTTGTGATATAAGGCAACACCTAAACACACCACAAAAAAATTATATGGGGCTCGCGGTGGGCTCGTGCTGCAAAAAGTAGTGTGTGTGTGGCTCTCAATCATAGAAGTAATAAGTACTTACTACTTCCATGCTCTCAATCTATGAACTTTTTTTTTCTCTGACTTAAAACTGTCAATGTCGAGAGAAAGAAAATCCGAATTCCGAAAGAAAATATCAAAAACCTGTAATTTCTTTTTCCAGCATTATGAGTTCGTTACTGAAAAAAGCAATTACGTCGAATCCTCACACCGTTCGTAAGACGGTTGGAATATTTTGTAATGCTGTAAGAAATCGTAAGGATATTTGCTGCGAATGAACTTTTGTAGGTAGCAAAAACGACACTGTTTGTTACGTCATACAATCTTTTCAGACTGGAATTATCAATACAAGCCTGGTCCATATCCCAAGACAATGGAAGAGCGAGCTGCTGCAGCCAAGAAGTATGGGCTGATACCAGAAGAATACCAGCCGTATCCGGAGGAAATGGGATATGGCGATTACCCCAAATTACCTGACATTGGAGCAGACTCTAAAGACCCATTTTATCCATACGATTGTCCAGAACTGAAAAGAAACTTCAACGAACCGGTTCGTTATTATATGCATACATTGAGGTGTTAAATACTGAAACACATTTCAAATCTACAAGCACAAGTGGAAAGGAAATGTTTATTTTATTTTGAACACACTAGCAGCTTAATAAGCTGAAGATTTTGTCTAATCTGTTCTTAAAGCTGTTGACAGAAGGTGCAATGACGACATTCTCATTGAGTTTGTTCCAGTCTCTAATCACACAGTTTGATAGAAAATTTATCTTTGGTTTCCTCTTTGCTGATGTGTGTGTGATAAGTTTTAAAGAATGACCTCCAAGTTATTGTTTTCAGAGAGTTTAAAACAGTTTCTTCAACTCGGGTTGTTTCAGTATTTTTAACCTAGTTAAAAAAAATACTGGTGTGGAACCCTTTTGTGCATGTTAACATTTCTGGGATTAACCTGGTTATTTCCAAGAAGTGCATGATTAGTACTGTTTTGTGTCCCAAGTTCCTGACGTGGGGCAGAGAGCATTAACAGTGTTATGCCAGTTTGGGTAGTCTTGGGCTTTAAGCTTCACTTCTGGCCAATTCACACGACTTTGCTATGGATTTATCACCAAGTTTGATATGGGCAGGGGAAGCAAACAAAAATAGAAAAGTGACTTTCTGTTCATATCTACTATATAACACCAGTTTTTTTTTTGGCAAGGCAAAATCCTCCTTTTTTTTAACAATGTTACCAAAAGCTGAAAATTACTAATCCATTCTAAATTACTTTCTCTTTTGCAGTTGCATGTTAGCTCTGAGATTATTGGAGAAGATCGTTATGATATTAGTATGAAACCAAGGTTCTCAGTTCTACATCAGGCTCTGTGGTTCTTTGGAGTAATCGGTGCTTCATATACATTATATCTATATCTGGAAGATTACAAAATGGGGAGACCAGTCAGTTGCAAACAGTATCCCAAAGATGGACCCCACTATTTATTTGCTCCCAAATAGGTGCAATTCAAATTTATTTAAATTCTTTGTTCTTTGATAGACACTAGCTGCATTATAAAGTACTGTGTATAATAGTGTTTTTTATTTATAATCAATTCCTTCACTTACAACAAGCAGTTAATAACAAAAATAAGGTAGATGAAAATTAAAAAGGTGTTTTGATCACGCATCATTATACTAGTTTTGAAAATCTGTGATTATCTCAAAGGGATTATTTTTGGAAATCTTAACCCAAAATATTTTTTCTTATTGTTGGATTTTCTACTGGTTTTGTAAAGATTTAATCAAATGTTTACAAAAATTATATGACTAAGGACAATTATTTTTAAATTAAATGGAACT
Source organism: Ephestia elutella (assembly GCA_018467065.1). NCBI lineage: Eukaryota > Metazoa > Arthropoda > Insecta > Lepidoptera > Pyralidae > Ephestia > Ephestia elutella. The sequence goes on from CM031578.1 coordinate 16,470,419, forward strand.
AAAACTACCTTAAATAATAATACTACCTAAAAATAAGTATTACAAATTAAAAGTCAAAATCTAAATGCTTAATACAAAATATATTTAGTCATATAAATATTTTTATTACAGTCAACCATTTGTCAAAGTAGCAGCAATTTGAGTAGGCTTACATGCAGTACGTATATGTTACTGTACTTATAAATAACTACTAATTCTATTATTCACTTACATCATTCTAGTTGAATATAAACAAGATTTACAGTAATTAATGATAAAATAAATCAATATCTTCCTATTTAACCCAAATATTGTAATATGTGTATACTAGCTGTCGCCCGCGGCTTCGCCCGCGTGAGTTTCGCTTAGATGAAAAATCTCTCTTGGAGCTTTTCATCAGATGTTCCAGATCTTCAATTTTTATACGTCATCAGAAAATGCTCATCAGGTTGAACGACTTTTGTTAAGGCACCATTTCCATGAGTGACTTCCAACGGCCCCGGCGGGCCTCCCCCGGTGACGGGGCTGTTGGAAAAAAAGTTTCCAACGGGCCCGGCGGGCTCGGATTTTGCGTTGACGGGGCCGTTGGAAAAATAAATTACCAACGGCCCCGGCGTGTTTTTTAAATGGGACGGATAGCATAAAAAATTTAAAGCATACGCTCCGGTAGAGTTTATAGGGGGGGAAATTGTGTATTACTTTGTAGACCTTAAATATGAAATGAAATTTTAAAAAAGAGTTTGTATGTAACAATCAGTTTTTATTGTTGATAAAAAATAAATATCAACTAGGTATCAACAATCATATATATAAGAAAATAAAATACATGATGTTTGTTTCATATCATAACACAGAACAAGGGCGTCGCCAAGGGGGGGCAGGGAGGGGCAGCTGCCCCCCCCTAGAGATTCTAAAAAAGTTGCCAAATATAATGCAACCAAAGCTTTGAGTTGATTTGCTTGAAGTTCAAGCCTTGAACAATCATTCCCGTACGTCGAAACTCGAATGAATTCACCAATTCCACTCCTAATATTCCGTACGCTCAACTACGCTCTGCTCTACTCTATCGTTGAAGCGGGAGAGGGGGAGTGGGGAAGCAACATGTAACCGCGCGGCGCCCGCGCCCCCAGAAAGTTAATAAATGTTATTATATTTTTTTTTTTGCATAGTTAAGAGCTCGTGCTCGTGTAGCTTTATACATTGGACTCTTTACTGTCACAGAATATATATATGTATATAGTACTAAGATACTGTTATTACAATCGCTGTAGATGTAAGGCTCGTAGTACAAGTGAAAAGCTTCATGTGCTGTCGACTTTACCTACAATTCATACCTACTTTTCTCATTCATAGAGAATGAGAAAAGTATGAATTTGTAGTAGGTAAAGTCAACTTGCCCCCCCCCCCTGCGCCATCGGCTGGCGACGCCCCTGACACAGAATACATAATAGTACAAGATAACAATAATATTTATTTAACCTTTATTGTACAAACACAATGTATGGCACAATAGGTGGACTTAATGCAGAAGCATTATCTAACAGTCGACCTTAATAATACATACAAACTCTTTTTTTAATTTCATTTCATATTTAAAGTCTACAAAATAATATGTAATGTACACAATTTCCCTCCCTTTAAACACTACTGGAGCGTATGTTATAAATTTTTTATGCTATCGGTCCCATTTAAAAAACACACCGGGGCCGTTAGTATTTTTTTTTCCAACAGCCCCGTCAACGCAAAATCCCGGCCCGTCGGGGCCGTGGAAATTTTTTTTCCAACGGCTCCGTCACCGGGGCAGGCCCGCCGGGGCCATTGGAAGTCACTCCATTTCCATATATTTCTTATAGTTTAGCTGTTCTGTTAAGGTTCTTCATCAGGTATTCCAGTTTTCAAAATAAATTATAGCCTATATGTTGCCCAGTCTTAATAGCTATACAACAAAAAAAGTTTCATTCAAATCCGTCCAGTAGTTTTTGCGTGAAACGCTACATACATACAGACAGACAAGAAATTCCAAATTTTTTTTTTATTATTCTTTTTAAGTGTCCCTCTATCCATTTCAGTCAAAAATACAAAATGTACAGACAAAATATTTTTACTATTTTATTATATGTATAGATTTAATTAATCTATACAATTGGAAATTTCACAAAAATACAATACAACAATGCTGTTTGAAATAAAAAAAAACAAATCTATTAAAAAAAGTTGATTGCAAAACAGAATCAATCTTTTGAGTAAAAATGAATTTTCACTTATAAATACTTGTAAAGTATTCATCTTCCAAATCATATAGGTCTGCAGCAATTTCATCTCTTAGAGACATCAGTTTTTGGTCACACTCCTGTTGTTTTGTTCGGAAAAGTTTGGAATTTTGTGTGATTGCCTCATTGACGGAAGGAAAGTCATTCAATATTAAATACTGTTTGATATCTGACACCAGCTTCATTAATGATTCTCCAGCTCGTACTGAAAAATTAAAAATCAGTATGAAGTAGCACCAAAGTGGCAATAATTTCATTTTTTTTTTCTTTTTCTCCAATTTACTATTTATTTTCTGTAAGTGTTTCATTACTTAGGTCATTCGACAGAAAGTGGATAGAAAAGACCACAGATAGGGACACATGGAAAGAGAGTGGGGAGGCTTTTGCCCAGCAGTGGGACATATTATAGCTACAAAAAAAAAAGTGTTTCATACTACTATGCTTTGGATCAGATGATTTTTACTAACATTTGATCTACCAAAAACCAAACAAGTAAAATATACGTATACCTACAGTTTTGTTCCATCAAACATACAGACATACCTAAAGTACTTGGACCTTTGTCTTTTGCCATGCAAGACAGTATTTAAAAAACAATAATGCAAGTTAAAGATAGTATTGCATATACTATCTTTAACTTGCATTATTGTTTTTTGTCAGATCTAGGCTACCAGAATCATTCTATTCATAGGTAGTTATATTGTTTTTTGTAGAGACAAAATGTCCAAGGTGACCCAAAAGCAGTGTAATTGCCAAGGTATTTGGCAATGGCATCGCATTGTAATTATTGTTATTTAAGATATAACACAGACAAACACAATAACTAAATATATAGCTACCTATATTAGCAGCCCGGACTTGCATCTCAAATGTATCTTGCTCTATTTGAGTCATTCTATTCAGTTGAGATTCATTCTCCCCTCTTTCACCTTTAGCTAATCGTATTATTTCTAAAATGTAATAGGTTGTTATTATTTGTTTCACACAAAAACACAATTATTATGACAGTTTATAGGTTAAGTATAGTATTTACCTTCAAAGTTTTCGAGCATACTTTTAACATCTTCTTTTAATCTTGTTGTATATGATTTTAGTAGTGCTTCTTTATTTTGAGGAAGGTTTCTATGCATTTTTAACGAAAACGAAGAAAACAGTTGCACAATCTGTAAAATGCAAATTGACTTCCTATATTTTATAAACACGATTTAATTTATTGTAAACCAGGAGAAGCACAGACTTAATATACATATATATATTTATACAACTTTTAACATTAATTTCTACACATTTTTTAGAATACAAATGTTTACAATACAAATATATAAACAAAAATGCGTCTGCTGCTGGCTGCTCTGTTGCCTGATACTTGCTGACACTCCTGACCCTGACACTGACAGTCAAAGAATATCCTCCCATGGAAGTAATAAGTACCTTTTAAAAAAAAATATTTGGAATTTCTTGTCTGTCTGTATGTATGTACGCGTTTCACGCAAAAACTAGGTACTGGACGGATTTAAATGAAACTTTCAATCAATAAATGTTTTACTTTGAACTAATATTTGATTTATTTTTAACAAAATTCAACAAAAAGTACAGTGAAGATTGTTTACATGATAGGACTGGTATAAATAGAGTTTAGTGAAAAACTCTATCTCGAAGCTCTGAGAGCTTCTGAGTAATAAAACATTATTGAGGTATTTATAAAGACTGTTATATGATGATATCTATAACAGTTATCGCAATAAAGATATGTTGAGGCAGAATGTCCAATTCGCAAAATGTCCAATTTGCTAAATGTATATTTTGCAAATTTGACATTCTGCGAACTGGACATTTTGCGTTTTGGACATTTTGCGATTAGAACATTTTGCGAATTAGACATTTTGCGAAATGAACATTTTGCGAATGGGGCATTCTGTGTATTGGACATTCTGCGAACTGAACATTTTGCAAATTAAACGTTTTGCGACCGCTGGACCTTTTGCGAAGTGGATGAATCATATAGGTAGGCTGTGATATAAGTATGGATTTCGTAAAAGGTCCAATTCGCAAAAGGTACAATTTGTAAAATGTATTGGACATTTTGCGAATTGGGCATTTCTTCTCAGCAGTGGTCGTTCCGAAATGCTAGTAGTTTGTAGCTTTGAGACATAAAATATTATGATTAAATAATTAGTTATCGACGTGAAAAAGAGCCTTCTTTGAAGGCCAAGTTTCAATAAAAAAATTTGACTTTGACTTTGACATTTTGCGAATTGGGCATTCTGTGAATTTGACATTCTGTCTATGGATTTCGCAAATGGTCCAATTCGCAAAATGTCCAAATCGCAAAATGTCCAATACATTTTACGAATTGGACCTTTTACGAAATCCATACTTATATCACAACCTACCTATATGATTAATCCAATTCGCAAAAGGTCCAGCGGTCGCAAAACGTTCATTTTGCAAAATTTTCAGTTCGCAGAATGTCTAATACACATAATTCCCAATTCGCAAAATGTCTAATAAATTTTGCAAAATGTTCAGTTCGCAGAATGTCCAACACGCAAAATGTCCAGTTCGCAGAATGTCCAATTCGCAAAATGTCTAATAAATTTTGCAAATTGGACATTTTGCGAATTGGATATTTTGCGAATTGGACCTTCTGCAAAATCCATACTTATATCACAGCCTACCTAAGTATATGATTCATACAGTCGGTCGTCGAAAGCCCCTATTTGCTTAGAAAATCGCAGACATGCAAGATACATACTGACTGGATATCGAAGCGCATTTATTATAAAAATGTTTAAAAAAATACATAAAAAAACATACTTCGAAACATATAACCTCCTCCTTTTTTGGGAAGTCGGTTAAAAATAATAAAAACTACGCATGTAATCAGATTACTGACTACTGTAATCAAAACTAACGATTACAAATGTAATCTTGATTGAAAGTAATCTAGATTAAAAGTAATCATGATTGATGTAGTCATGATTACTTTCAATCAGATTATTAATCCGATTACAAAAGTAGTTGATTACGCCCAGAGATGTGACTTATCTAAGATACAAGTATCAAGATACGTATTTTCATTTTGTATCTAAAATACTTTTAAAAAAATCATTTTGTATCTGGTATTTAGATATATTTTGTTTGGTATCTTAGTATTTTATAAATACTTTTTCTGATAAAATACTTTTAGTAATATATTAGTAGAAATCCATACTAATATTATAAATGCGAAAGTTTGGATGTGAGTTTGTGAGTTTGTGAATTTGTGAGTTTGTGAGGATGTTTGTTACTCAATCACGCAAAATCTACTGGACGGATTTCGATGAAATTTGGTACAGAGGTAGATAATGACCTGGAATAGCACATAGGCTTTTTATCCCGGGAAAAAGCACTGTTCCCGTGGGAAATTCACGCGGGCGAAGCCGCGGGCAAAAGCTAGTATATAAAATAAATGCGTAAAATTAAGCGTGTCATTATTAGTCCAACATCACATTGGTAGATGGCGACTCTTTCTTTGCACTGCACTGGCCTGTATCTATACAAGATGTGGCAAATGCACAAGTCGTGCGAGCCAAACAATTAAAAAAAAAAAACTGAAATGTAATTTCATTTGAGAAGATGACCGCCTTTTTGTATGTTATCAACAAACAGCTTTTGTGAGATTCGAAATCGCCAAGATGGAAACGTAAGTTTAATTTTATATAGATTTCTAAAAGAGTTTAAGAAAGTAATTATGATTTTTACTCCGCGGGTTTCGCGACAATCTGGACGACAAATATGTATGTAACTCGCAATTATTTACGAATAATTCGTAAATAACTTAATGTTAAGTTATTTACATACGTAAATAACATTAAGTTATTTACATACGTAAATAACATTAAGTTATTTACGAATAAATCGTGTTATGTTATGTAACGTGTGTGTTATGTTATCGTGTTATGCTCGTGTTATGTCAATTAAGAAAAATAAACTTAGAATTCATTAAAATAAAATCTTGTTTTCTTACAAGTATTTGTATCTTAAGAAGTATTTAGAAGATACGTATTTGGTATTTAGTATTTCAGATACTATTCTCGAAAGTATTTTGTATCTGGTATCGGAAATACTTTATTTTAAAGTATCTTGCATTTTGTATTCCAGATACTTTGTACAGGGTATTTTGTACATCTCTGGGCGTAACGCCCAACTCTGCCTATGGCAACTTTCCGTCTCCATCATCAGGACGCTGGACTTCATGTAGGACCAGAGTACTAAAGAACACAAACCAAACAAGCCAAAACTCGACCAGGTTACATGGTTTAATTACAGAGTTCCTATGGCAACCTTCCGTCTCCATCATCAGGACCCTGGACTTCATGTAGGACCAGAGTACTAAAGAACACAAACCAAACAAGCCCAAACTCGACCAGGTTACATGGTTTAGTTACAGAGTTCCTATGGCAACCTTCCGTCTCCATCATCAGGACGCTGGACTTCATGTAGGACCAGAGTACTAAAGAACACAAACCAAACAAGCCCAAACTCGACCAGGTTACATGGTTTAGTTACAGAGTTCCTATGGCAACCTTCCGTCTCCATCATCAGGACGCTGGACTTCATGTCGGACCAGAGTACTAAAGAACACAAACCAAACAAGCCCAAACTCGACCAGGTTACATGGTTTAATTACAGAGTTCCTATGGCAACCTTCTGTCTCCATCATCAGGACGCTGGACTTCATGTATGACTAGAGTACTAAGGAAGACAAAACACACACTGGAATATTAACGAAGAAAAATAAAAAGGTACTTTCTTTTCCGCACAAGTATCAAAACCAGTTGATCTAACTGAGTTTTCGTATATGCACAGCGATGTATTTGTCCGTGGGATTTTGCTGCGGAGCGACAGGGAGCGACACAGGGACGTCCTTACACAGAGGCTCACATGAGCCGACTGAAGCTTCGTTCGAAATGTTCGTCACTTTATACTATAGAAAAACGAAACAGTTAAACTGATAATTTTTATTTTATATAAATTTTGTTGAAACTTGATGGTTTTTTTTGGAATAAATAATATTGATTATATATATTATATGTTTCTATTTTTCTTTTAAAGAATATTTCACAAATTACTCAGTTTTTTATACCGAAACCTTACCCTGTTTTCGCGGAAAGAGGCTAGGAAAAACTAATTTTATAGTATTTGATACTACTTTTTACACAAAATAAAATAGGAACTAATATAGTCAAAGGTTTACAGTACCCATCAGTACCCGTAACACTTTATAAAATTCAATGAATTTATCGGAAATCGAACCGGCAAATGGCAAATTTCATTGATTTTTGTAAACGCGTCCTTAAGAAGCCTAGATTATTGAATCGCTTCTTAGTATAGATCAGGGTGAATTTCAACAAATGGTGATTTTTTTATGTTATCGGTGGATTTTTTTGGTTTCCTTTTTTTTATGTATTTTTGAGTTTTTATGTATTCCTTATGATATTATATATTTGCATTGTTTACGACAACAACGTATCAGTCACAACGAAGGAGAAAATTGAGATTAAATTTGGTTGCCACCGATTATGTAAATTGTCCATCGATTCGATTTTCTGTCCACCGAGTATACAATCCTATCCACCGATTTGAGACGGCTATCCACCGATTTGAGAAGATTATACACCGATATAAGATTCAATATTGGAAGGTGGCCTTCTAATATTGAAAACTGTTTTGTAATATATAAATTTTTTTTCAGTTTTCTTTCCTCCTGGTCTTGTATTTTTTTGGCATCCTTAAACAAAATTTGGCTGTTAATATTTTCCCCTAAATATTTTAAAATGCTGGATATATTTTTTAACAACCAATGTAGGTTCCAATAAATTTAATTAAAAATTTCATCATTTAAAACTCAACTTGTCGTAGTGAAAATATATTTAGAGATGTGGAACATGTAAAATACGATTTAGTTATTAACCTAAGGTGTCAATGCAAAAACTTAATAATATATTAGAAAAAAAAATTAAAATCACACCGATTTCATAAAACAAGCCACCGATAAGATAGAATTGCCTACCGATTTCAGATAACTGTGCTTCAAATTACAAATTTGACACCGATTACAGACATATGCCACCGATTCAAATTTTCTGGTGTTATCGGTGGATTTTATGAGATCGGTTGGATCGGTGGACAAAAATGTCCACCGATGCCACCGACTTCAGAACACCGAGGTCAGAAAAAATGCACTTTCTCAAAAATTAGAAGAGATGCATAATATGTACGTATTTTTCAATAACAGTTAATTAAACTTATACTCTAACTACATGTATTTGAATCCAACAACTATGACATAACTGCTTTTTAGACTAGATAAATCAGACCACCGATCATAGGAAAAAATTGTCCGGGAGAAACTGAAATGGCTTACTTACCTTATTGGCGCGAAAACGCGACGATCTGGCGCACGTCCGTCTTGCCTACGCTGTAGCACATAACTGACGTGAAATAAAATTAGGGGCGGGGATACCTTCGCGTTCTGATATGTAATGTTAGGCCTAAATTACTTTTGCTCACCGATCTCAGGACGTTTTGTAAAACAATACGTTTGTACCTGTCAGCAAAAAACTTAGCTAGTTATGTAAGAAAATATGCTTCATATTAATAATGGAACTAATATTCTATAAAAATGGATAAGTTTTAAACTGGATTACGCATATTTGATAAATTATGAGCTTCTTTGTCTACAAGAACAGTAGAAGAACAGCCACCGATTACAGAAAATTTGGTGTTTATGTATATATTTCTACCCACAAAAGTAGTCTCAAAAGAATTATATTTTTGCCACAAACCAATAACTATCTTATCTTAACAAAAAAATTATAATTCGGTCCGCCATTTTAATTAAACTACGAATTTCAAGAAGTACAATCGAAAAACTCGTTTGGGAAATTCACCCATCAAGCCTATAATTCGCAAATCATGACACGTCGGTGCATCGCGTGGTGCATCTTTTGACAGTTAAATTTGACAGTGATGAGACATGTAAACTTTTCAATCATTAATCGTGCTGTTTTTTTTAAGTATTTGATTTCGATTATAATAAAATAGAAGATAAATAAAATATTTGAGGCCTGTTTGCATTATCATTTTGTAATATGAACTTTATACATTACTTTAAATTATTTACATGTAACAAATGAACTCCATCTTTAAATGAATATATTGATTATGATATATTTATGTGCGGGTGTCGGCTGTGCCAATCACTAATACATCTATCTTGTCATTTATTTCTATCTTGTTTATGAATCTTCTGTTCACGCAGAAAATAATAGGATTTGGCTTAAACAATCACTCTAGTAGTATAGTAAGACATTCGAAACTCAATGCTAAGAAGCGATTCAAAAATCTAGGGTGGCAACACTGACACTCCCCTCAGATGTCAATGTCACCCACACCCACCGACCGACAAACCGCCGCCCGGCACTATTTGGGCACTATACATACTTTATGCTCTTAACGTATGTACATAGTGATTACATTCCAAAGAGTACTGTAATATAATTGGGAATTACATTCTCTTTGACCGCGCGCACGGCTGTCCGCAACGCTTTTGAATTATACTTCAATATTACATCCTCGAGATTTTATACCATGTAGATGTTTAGCGTAGATATGTTGCAGTATGAAAGAAACTCGTAAAGCGCACTACAGACCAAAGTCGCCGACCCGCCGACCTATGTCGGCAACTTTTTTTTTTGTTTGTGTTGCCGATATAATTCTATTCATATAGGCCGCCGGGTTGTGTCGGCGGGTCGGCGGCTTTGGTGTGTAGTGCGCTTTATGCAACACCTTTTTTTTATAATCTGATTTTAACAGGATTGCGTTAGCGAATGGTGTATTATCTTTATTAACTACTTTGCAAGACAAAGAGAGTTAACAGTCTTGCTCACCGTCCTCTTGATCAAGTCGATGGACAGTCCAGCCCGGCTGGTCACCTGTGCGTCCTACTACTACTATTTGACTACGGAGGCCTTCGTCGATTTCCACAACGACCGGTCCTGCGCTGCCCGCATCCATGCGCATCCCGCGATCTTCACCAGATCGACGGTCCACCGAATGGGAGGCCTGCCGACACTACGTTTTCCGGTTCGTGGTCGCCACTCGAGAACTTTTCTGCCCCAACGGCTAACTGTTCTACGAGCTATGAGCCCCGCCCACTGCCACTTAAGTTTGGCGATTCTGCAGGCTATGTCGGTTACTTTAGTTCTCCTACGGATCTCCTCATTTTTGATTCGATCACGCAGGGAAACTCCGAGCATAGCGCGCTCCATCGCCCTTTGGGTGACCTTGAGCCTTCTTATGAGGCCCATAGTAAGCGACCAAGTCTCTGTTCCGTATATCATTATTGGCAACACACACTGATCAAAGACCTTATTCTTGAGACACTGCGGTATTTTGGACGAGAAGATATCGCGAAGCTTCCCGAACGCTGCCCAGCCGAGTTGGATTCGACGATTGACCTCTTTCTCAAAGTTGGACTTACTTGACTGAACTGTTTGTCCCAGGTATACATAATTGTCAACAACTTCGAGTGTAGAGTCTCCAACCTTCAGAGGAGTGGGTGCGACACGGATATTAAACATAATTTTTGTCTTGTCCATGTTCATTTATAGACCCACTTGTTGAGAGGCTCTATAGAGGCCATCGAGCATTGTGCCTAGGTCTTCCAAGGTCTCAGCCATGACTACGATATCGTCAGCAAATCTAAGGTGAGTGATGTACTCGCCGTTGATGTTGATACCGAGTCCGCTCCAGTCCAGGAGCTTGAAAACATCTTCCAGGGCGGCGGTGAACAGTTTCGGAGATATAACGTCTCCCTGTCTCACCCCTCGCTGCAACTGGATAGGTTTCGAGCCTTGATCCTGGAGACGGACCGACATGGTGGCGTTTTCGTACAAACACTTCAGCGCTTCGATATATCGATAGTCAATTAGGCACCATTGGAGAGACTGTAGCACAGCCCAAGTCTCGATCGAATCGAAGGCTTTCTCATAGTCCACAAACGCCAAGCATAATGGCTGATTATATTCCTCGGTCTTCTGTATAATCTGCCGCAGCGTATGTAAGTGGTCTACGGTACTAAAGCCTTTTTCGAAACCGCCTTGTTCAGGAGGCTGGAAGTCGTCAAACCTGCGAGCGAGACGATTCGTAATGACTCTCGAAAACAGTTAAGAAGAGACATGGCTCAGAAGTGAGATAGGCCTATAATTCTTCAATAAGGTTTCAGTCAGTCGAACCCGAGCGCGTGGGTTGGCTATATGCGGGCCATTGGTGTGGTAAAACTGGATATTGTTTTCTATAAAACTAGCAGCGATCCCAGATCACTATCCATTTACAAATAATCCACGACTATTCACTGTTACTGCGTGCACGCAACTATGATAAAATCTGTTAGACAAGCGCGGTGTGAGTGCGGGCCGGGGGCAGCGCCGACCAAACGCGCTAGCAGCGTCAATCCGTCAAACAAAAGCCGCTTCAAATAAATCGTCGTGTTTTGCAAGTGCCTACCTATCTATACTAATATTATAAATGTGAAAGTGTGTGTGTGTCGGTCTGTCTGTTTGTTTGTTTGTCCGTCTTTCACGGCAAAACGGAGCGACGAATTCACGTGATTTTTTTAAGTTTTAAGTGCAGTTAGTTGGAGGGATGGAGAATGACATAGGCAACTTTTTAATCGAACAGTGAAGCCGCGGGCAAAAGCTCGTATACTATATAAGTATGTTATTTATTTAATCAACAAATATTTTTGAAAACTTCCAAAACTGCCGGAATTTTTCAGGAATACTTCCTTAGAAATGGAATCTTTCCTGGAAGTTTTCACCTGTAGTCCTAATGCGCCGTGCAGACCTGATTGTAGAATCCTGGATTTCCACCTATATAACACATCTTCATACTCCTATCCCTTTTCTGTTGAAGCAGTCAGGTTATGGTCGTTCTTTTTACTTCCATGGGTAGGTATTATATCTACTTATGCTTGAACAACAAAAAATTGGACACGTCATTTTATTTAAAATTTTATTTCATGCCTCAAGAAAAATCAACGCTTAGTTTGAGTCATAAACCGAGAATATTCTTTAAGACGTAATGCGTTGATGTTTATGAATCCAGTACTATCTTCTGGAGAAAATCCGCCTGCGACGTCCATAGATACTAAATCTTTGTTGTACATACTTGTAGAACTCGTCCTTGACACCACTGATACTGAAAATTTTAGTAGTAAAATATTTTAGTCAAATACTCAGTTGTACTTAGTGTAGTCATCATTATCCTAGCCATGGATCCTAGCGTATTCTCGGATGCTATTAGTTGTAAAGCTCGGGACCGGGGTCCGCTACCGCTACCTAACCTAGGTGATTTGACGAGGTTACTGGTTTTTACACAGAGCGACTGCCGTCTGATCTGCGGAGGTCAGATGATGGTGTTTGGGACTCACAGCTTTTCGTGCCTTCCGAAGCACGGAATTATCTTTCTTTTCGGATAATAAGGTGATTCAAGGAAGGATTCAAGCAACATTCTAACCAGACTTGACTCAGCGGGATTCGAACCCGTGACCCAATACTTACCTACCTAAATAAAAGCTACAGCAATAGTCATTTGAACACATCTTCGGTATAAAAGTACCACTATAGTAGGTACTATAATCGATGTTTAAACATATACCTATACTCTATGGTAGAGACATCCAATTCTGTCGCATGCACTGCACCTGTATAAATTAAAAAAAAACTATCATACCATTTCCTTTGAACAACTGTACTGTAACAGTCCCAGTGACGTTCTCTTGCGATAATTCTAAGCATTTTCGGGTGTAATTAGCCTCAGGCGAAAACCAGAAACCGTTGTATACAAAGTCAGCCATTTTATCTTGTAGATATTTTTTGATCCTGCAAAAAAATTAACAGGAAATTGTGAAAAATTCTCAATGGACTACCATAGACTTATAATTGTATATCTTTGGTCCATGTAGACTACATAAAACTGGACCACTTTTTACACAATTCTTACCGTAATACTTCTCTATCGAGACAATATGCTTCCAGGTCGACATGTGCGACATAAAGAATGGTGCCAGCGGGAGTTTCATAGAGGCCTCTTGACTAGAACAAAAAAACAACAACGTTATTTGAATACAACTATGAATACCTAGTCACGAGCTTTAATATATAAATACATTGGTCCTTAAGACAATGTGATAAGGTCTAAAATTATATACAAATCAAGCTCGTGACTGTACAACATTTTTTCACAGAGCAGAGCAAACTTTGGCGTTTATAAAATTAGGATAGAATTTTACTTTATTAAGATGGGTCCTTACCTTGAGTCCAAGGAAACGATTTTCCACAATGTCGATGCGTCCAATGCCGTGCTGCCCGCCCAGTTTATTGAGGGTTTCCACACAGGCAAGTCCGTGTAATACCAAAGGTTTTTCCTGGTTGCTAGGAATTCGTATTGAATTTGGAACACCTACAAAAATATCAGATTTTTGTAACCTTTTTAAAACTAGCTATGCCTCGCGGCTTCTAAAGGGCACCTTTAGAATTTTGTTATTAATGTGGCTATCATAATAGCATTAATTTTCCGAATCGGATCGGTAGATTCACACAAACAACCAAATCCTTCAGAATAGGAATGTTAGTAAGTATAGATTAGTAGACGCTCGGAAAATCTTGTTTGGAATTAGATGTGCTAAAGTAAATAAGTCCATGTTTTGGAGTCATTAAAACAATAACTCCTCAAGTAGCCCTCGGCTTCGCCCGCGTGAATCTAGTTATTTTGTCAATTTCACCCCCTCAGGATGGAATTGCCAAAATTCCTTTCTTAGTGCTCAACTTCAATGATAGTACCGACCTTTTACAAAGTTGATGTCTATGGTAGTGGGGTAATCCTCGGCGTCTTGGAGATCCCGAGTCATTTTGTAAATACCTTTGGGTGGTATAGCAGCCGGGTCTTCGAGTACACCCGACTCGTAACTGGATAAAAAAAAAACTCAAAAATACAAACATGAACCCTAAATGTCTAAAGGAATGTCTTTTTGGGCAGTCGCCTAAAAATCTGTAAAAGTATGAAAATGTACAAACAACTCAGGACTACTCTCTAACTAAAGGCTGATCAGATTTATTTGATCCGTTTGGGAGCTAAGGCGCCTGAGGCACCTTACACCACATACCTACATTTGTTAAATTTATAACACCCCACTTAGGTAATCGGCGGTTATAGGTACCAATAAAAATTACCTGATGTGCATGATGTTTTCGTCGGTCGACCATGGCTCTTTAGGAGTTGCCGACACTGGTATGTTTTCCTTCTTCGCATACTCTATGAGATCACTTCTTCCTTGAAATCTTTGGAAGAATTCAGGGATTCTCCATGGAGCTATTACCTGCATAATTTGATTGGCATTCAATTATGTACCTACCAAAAAGCCGCGTTTAGCAATAACACAATTTAAAAAAAATAAAAATTTTCTGTGTGACATGTATGGATTAATTAAACAACATACCTTTCCTTCAGGCCAAAGGGAATACACGCTCAATTCAAAACGAACTTGATCGTTGCCTTTACCTGTAGCCCCATGTGAGATGTATCTGAAATTTATAACGTCTTCTAAGAGCACCTACTGTACAGTGAGTGAAATCAAATCTGAGAGACACGTTTACGCAGCAGTTATTTTAATGTTTTAGCAACTATGGGTCTAATTTGGGCAGGCATAATTTAATTTTATATACGTACTTGGCACCCAATTTTTTTGCTGCATTCACGATGCCAACAGATATGCAGGGTCTTGCCAGGGAAGTTCCTAACAAGTAACGGCTCTCATACACAAGGCCCATTTGAATAGCCGGAAACATGTAGCTGCAAATGAACTCCTCGCGTAAATCTTCCACAATTACCTATAAAATATTATAACTAATTAGTATTAGTCATTTTGTGTGTGTGGTCTACCTGTTGTAGAAGTGACATTCGATTGAAATTTACTAATTACCGTTACTCAATGGAACTACAGTGTCATATAGGTACTTCGAGCGACAAGGACTTCCGCGCGCATAACGGATTATATTACCGAATCGGTAGGGAATGCTCTACCTATGGCCATATAGTCCAGTGTTACTCATTGGGAAAAGAGGTTGCAATGTGTAGCTCAACGCATCAAAAATATTATTTTCTCGTTGAGTAACTTATAGTGTTACACTTACAAATATTTGTGTGACCTCAACGGAAACAAACGAGTTAGCCTTTGGCTTTACGAAGTAACTATTTATTAATCTGTGCTTTGGCAAAACAATAAAATAACCTCCAGAGCGCTACCTGTTAATTCGAATAAGTATACGTTGATACAACAGGTTTATTCGTGAACTTACGTACATCTTTGGCTCCGATTGATTTGGCTTTCAATTTTGCTTTCTCGAAATTTTCGTGTTGTCCGACATCAGCTAAATAGCAGACAACATCATAATTTTGTTGAATTAACCTGTATACAAACAAATATAATAAAAAAAAAAAACTTTAACAGGAGTCTTACAATACAACAGATTGATATGACGTATTGCCAATATTTTAACAAAATCCAGTAATTACCATTTCAATATGCAGCTGGTATCCAAACCTCCAGAATAGGCGAGAATAACAAGATCCTTAGCCATTTTAGACGCTGAAAGTAATCAATGATTCCGAAGAGACTGACAAGTAAAACAATTTTCTCTAGTATCAATAAAATTAGATAACCTTTGTCGCTCAAATGGTTATTAATAAGAAACAAACAGATAAAGACTCAGAGCCACATAACAAACATAATTAATGAAAATGAAACAAACAGTGATGATTAAATAATTTAATGAAACTCTTAACAATCCAATACTGATAAATTAACCGTGTTAGACAATAACATTACCTACTGTAATTGCACAAGTTTGCAGTGATCACGGCACTGCGGCAATGTTGAACATTTTATGGGACTATGAATTAATCGTAGTACCCATTGGTGCTATATGTCCAACCAATGCAGTACTAAAATAACATGGAATACTCAGCTCTAACTACGTGAGTATACTTATTTAATGTTATTTTTTTACAGATTAACCGTTGTTATCATAACAATCGATTCTAAACTTTTAGTTTTGTTAAATTTATGAAATTGATTTTCTTATGAGATAATGCAGTTTGTCAGAACAATATTCTAGTATTATACGAATGACAAATAGAAATGTAATATTAGATAAATGTTTTCGAGTAACACCATTAGCTTCCAACCTACATACACAACAACTGGTACAATATTGGAATGTAAATATAACTAAAACCAGTACATACGATACGATTTCAAAATTTAGATCGAAAAGTCCTATTTTAATAATACTAGCGAATAGTAAACTACATACAAACATTAAGATTATTAAACTAACGGTGCATTAAGTAATCTGTGAAGTTTATTTGTTGGGGCACATTAGATAGTGCGCGTTCCGAAAGAATTTGATAGTTGGAAATATCTTCCCCGTATTTCTAAATCTAGCATTTGGCATTAAAACAAAGCAACGGCTAATGAAAAACATGTGAAGGCAATTAGAATTATGTTAATAGTACTGCAGACTTTGCTTTACTCTTTAAGTCTAGTGACAGCTGAACATTTTATCAGTATGTTATGGTTTGCTCACAAATCAGGATTAAGGTTTCCTTCAATACGCGTTGTAACATTTAGTGATCAGTCTATAGTTAGAACATCGTATTGCATCACCATTATAAAATGTGTTAAACATCAACTCGTAATAATAAAAAAACAATATTGTAATCTTACAACTAAATATCAAACGTCTTAAAAATTCAAAATATTTTAACAATATATTCTACATACTCGTAACAAAATTTATACACAAATCCATTGTAATAATAATCTTGAATATCACAAAAAAAAACACGCACAAGTAGGGATTAATGTGATTTTAAGATCGAAAGAAAAGTCTAGAATAATAAAATTATTTCACCTATTTATCACATTGTACTACCATTATTACATCAAATCGACAATACATTTTAAGCCTATCCTTGGTGTCTATCCCATCAAGAAGTTGTAATATGACGATGTCATAACCTTCCAACTTCATCAATCAATCATCCCCTACGATGTCAATATAATGCTTACCTTGAGAATCTACAAGTCAGCAGTTGTCAGTACAAGGCAAAGTGTCTATACTATAAATAACTAATAATGTTCGAACATACTCATTGCGAATTATATTAGCAATCTGGTTATTATTGTGTATACGACAACTGCCGCTAGGCGGCGGTAGTCGTTAAGCCATGTCAGATTTGTTTAGGCGATTTGAGAAAACATCTGACATCAGAACACACTCGATAATAAGAAATGAAGTTATTATTGCGACTAATGCGTGCAACAAATAGCATATCATATAATGGCAGAACACGTAATGTTATTTGACATCAGACCAGGGGGTCTAAAAAGGCCACTTTAACGAATCAGAATATAATTCATTTGTTATTTCCTAAATATTTAAAAATGAACCTTATAAGTGGTTAAATAAGTTTCATTTTTAAATATTTAGGAACTGAGAAATGCATCATATTCCGATTAATCAAAATGGCCGTTTTAGATCCCCTGTACTTTATCTGGGCCGATCATAATTCAGTTATGATTTTATGTTACATTGGTTCATTTTCCGTCAAGTTTTCTGTTTTTTTATAGCGTTTATTGAAAATAATCCATTCCGTAAATGCGTAGTGTTTTCCCGATCGCCTAGGCGGTGAGCGAGCTGAGGTCGGAGAGGAAGGTGTCGGGCGTGAGGATGTGCGACGATCCGATGATCACTTCCCAGTTTTTGAGGGCAGCTGTTACTTCATAACCGCAGCGAATCTCCGAAAAGCATACGCCTGAATCAAGTAAATTCACGGAATCAGTTAAAGACCCGAATTCATAGATAACTTTTATATGACTTAGGGCTAATTTTTCAATCATCGAATAAATGTTATATACTAGTTAAATTATAGAATGACTAAAATAATTTGACAGCACTGCGTCAGTTGCACTGTAGGCATGACATGACCCTACAATTAAGTCGCTTTACACATTATCCGTCTGTTCAAGCATACATGAACATACTATCGCGATGCTGAGTTGCAATCAGCGGACAGTGACCGGCCAAAAATGCATACGTGCAACGACATCATTATTTTTAGTTTAACACTACAATATACATTATAGATTTAGACACACACATGTAAAATAAATTAGTATAAGTACTTTGTAAATTTGTAAATAAATTCTCTTTGGTATTCAGACAATCGTCGTGTATTATTGTCTGGGATCTTCACGGATCCATACCTCCTACACTACGGCTAAGACACCTTTCGCCGTCAGTTTACTGATCAGTCTTGTGAGTCTGCTTGACTGGTGGTAGGAAAATCCTGTCCAGTGCACATTGCACCCCGTGCACTAACCCTATATTCCTTCCCACTTTCCGTCTAATACCTTAGGTCTCACGGTATTAGACTTCCCGCACTATTTATATACGTATATATTCTTAGTTTATGAATAGGGCTAGGGTGTTAGGTGCTAGGGTTGTTTGTTAGTTACAGTCATCCCTTTAGTTATAGTTTCATGTACAGTTAGCTAGCTATTACAGCACAGAACACTACTACGCAGTGACACTTTTATTCACACCACACATACTTAACAGTCACACTAATAAATAGCTAGTTGATTGTACACCGTCAGATAACATTTATTTGATGATTGAAAAATTAGCCCTTAAGTGAGTAACTTTAGATAACTTAAGTGCATGCAACCGTGGTGCGTTCAGTTAATTGTGGAATTTCACGCGCGACAACAAAAAAATAATCTATAGCATATTTCGGTAAAGCCAGACTAGAAACTAGCTGCAAACAACTTACCGCCAACAATAAACACGAGGAGACGTGGAACATTTTTGACGGTTTGCTGAGCTTTATCCTTGTGCCAGTGCCCATATCGTACACTGAAACAAATAACCATATTCCTTATATTATTTCATGGCGATTATATCGTTACTGCTTCACGTAGAATTACTAATTGGCGGCATTGCCACGATGGATTATTGTGATGGCCATTCTTTGAATCAGATACGACTCGGAGTTGCCATTCTTACTGATTAAATGTAATGTTTCCTAGTTTGCGGAAACATAAAAAAGAGATATACCTGGTAGGTGCCTGGTAGCCGGAAGTTTGTGCTCGACCCGCGAGGAATGGGAAGTGACGCTGGTCGAGTTTGTCGTCGATCGCATCTTCGATTATGTCCTGAAAATATAAAATTTAATTAAATGTAAGTGATGACACAATAAATAGGTGTAGGTAATGATCACACGTGATATATCTTTAGGTCAAACGGTATTCAATAAAACAACAAAAGACGGACATATACAAAATTTCTTATTGTATAGTCAGCACTAAAGGCGGTCTGATGGTTACGTTATCTTACCGAACCCAAATAACAGATCTCGTAACTTGATAGATATAGACGCATATTTTGGAATTATAGTTTGCATAAAACCCTATGATTTTTTTACCTTTAACACGGGCGTCCACCGCGACATTTGGTAAGTTTGTTCAGTGATTCTCTCCTTCCTCGGCACTTGATATTGCTTCTTTTTGTTGCCCTGTAATAATACATTTAGTGAGTAAGGAGAGACAAAAAATGTACAGCTAGGTTTGGAGATAGTGACGCACGCGCAGCTGGAGTGCGCTATAATTGCGCACCACATCTGCGCGTGCGTCACCAGCTTGTTGAGGTTCTCCTCCGAGATGTATAGAGACAGTATAACAACTCACGTCCACGACGACGTTGAGCCCCAGGTTGGCCAGGTTGAGCAGCGCCTGCTTGTCGGACGGCTCCAGCTGCGCGTGCGTCACCAGCTTGTTGAGGTTCTCCTCCGAGATGTATAGAGACAGTATAACAACTCACGTCCACGACGACGTTGAGCCCCAGGTTGGCCAGGTTGAGCAGCGCCTGCTTGTCGGACGGCTCCAGCTGCGCGTGCGTCACCAGCTTGTTGAGGTTCTCCTCCGAGATGTATAGAGACAGTATAACAACTCACGTCCACGACGACGTTGAGCCCCAGGTTGGCCAGGTTGAGCAGCGCCTGCTTGTCGGACGGCTCCAGCTGCGCGTGCGTCACCAGCTTGTTGAGGTTCTCCTCCGAGATGTATAGAGACAGTATAACAACTCACGTCCACGACGACGTTGAGCCCCAGGTTGGCCAGGTTGAGCAGCGCCTGCTTGTCGGACGGCTCCAGCTGCGCGTGCGTCACCAGCTTGTTGAGGTTCTCCTCCGAGATGTATAGAGACAGTATAACAACTCACGTCCACGACGACGTTGAGCCCCAGGTTGGCCAGGTTGAGCAGCGCCTGCTTGTCGGACGGCTCCAGCTGCGCGTGCGTCACCAGCTTGTTGAGGTTCTCCTCCGAGATGTATAGAGACAGTATAACAACTCACGTCCACGACGACGTTGAGCCCCAGGTTGGCCAGGTTGAGCAGCGCCTGCTTGTCGGACGGCTCCAGCTGCGCGTGCGTCACCAGCTTGTTGAGGTTCTCCTCCGAGATGTATAGAGACAGTATAACAACTCACGTCCACGACGACGTTGAGCCCCAGGTTGGCCAGGTTGAGCAGCGCCTGCTTGTCGGACGGCTCCAGCTGCGCGTGCGTCACCAGCTTGTTGAGGTTCTCCTCCGAGATGTATAGAGACAGTATAACAACTCACGTCCACGACGACGTTGAGCCCCAGGTTGGCCAGGTTGAGCAGCGCCTGCTTGTCGGACGGCTCCAGCTGCGCGTGCGTCACCAGCTTGTTGAGGTTCTCCTCCGAGATGTATAGAGACAGTATAACAACTCACGTCCACGACGACGTTGAGCCCCAGGTTGGCCAGGTTGAGCAGCGCCTGCTTGTCGGACGGCTCCAGCTGCGCGTGCGTC
Source organism: Ephestia elutella (assembly GCA_018467065.1). NCBI lineage: Eukaryota > Metazoa > Arthropoda > Insecta > Lepidoptera > Pyralidae > Ephestia > Ephestia elutella. Next base: position 16,491,668 of record CM031578.1, read on the forward strand.
ACCAGCTTGTTGAGGTTCTCCTCCGAGATGTATAGAGACAGTATAACAACTCACGTCCACGACGACGTTGAGCCCCAGGTTGGCCAGGTTGAGCAGCGCCTGCTTGTCGGACGGCTCCAGCTGCGCGTGCGTCACCAGCTTGTTGAGGTTCTCCTCCGAGATGTATAGAGACAGTATAACAACTCACGTCCACGACGACGTTGAGCCCCAGGTTGGCCAGGTTGAGCAGCGCCTGCTTGTCGGACGGCTCCAGCTGCGCGTGCGTCACCAGCTTGTTGAGGTTCTCCTCCGAGATGTATAGAGACAGTATAACAACTCACGTCCACGACGACGTTGAGCCCCAGGTTGGCCAGGTTGAGCAGCGCCTGCTTGTCGGACGGCTCCAGCTGCGCGTGCGTCACCAGCTTGTTGAGGTTCTCCTCCGAGATGTATAGAGACAGTATAACAACTCACGTCCACGACGACGTTGAGCCCCAGGTTGGCCAGGTTGAGCAGCGCCTGCTTGTCGGACGGCTCCAGCTGCGCGTGCGTCACCAGCTTGTTGAGGTTCTCCTCCGAGATGTATAGAGACAGTATAACAACTCACGTCCACGACGACGTTGAGCCCCAGGTTGGCCAGGTTGAGCAGCGCCTGCTTGTCGGACGGCTCCAGCTGCGCGTGCGTCACCAGCTTGTTGAGGTTCTCCTCCGAGATGTATAGAGACAGTATAACAACTCACGTCCACGACGACGTTGAGCCCCAGGTTGGCCAGGTTGAGCAGCGCCTGCTTGTCGGACGGCTCCAGCTGCGCGTGCGTCACCAGCTTGTTGAGGTTCTCCTCCGAGATGTATAGAGACAGTATAACAACTCACGTCCACGACGACGTTGAGCCCCAGGTTGGCCAGGTTGAGCAGCGCCTGCTTGTCGGACGGCTCCAGCTGCGCGTGCGTCACCAGCTTGTTGAGGTTCTCCTCCGAGATGTATAGAGACAGTATAACAACTCACGTCCACGACGACGTTGAGCCCCAGGTTGGCCAGGTTGAGCAGCGCCTGCTTGTCGGACGGCTCCAGCTGCGCGTGCGTCACCAGCTTGTTGAGGTTCTCCTCCGAGATGTATAGAGACAGTATAACAACTCACGTCCACGACGACGTTGAGCCCCAGGTTGGCCAGGTTGAGCAGCGCCTGCTTGTCGGACGGCTCCAGCTGCGCGTGCGTCACCAGCTTGTTGAGGTTCTCCTCCGAGATGTATAGAGACAGTATAACAACTCACGTCCACGACGACGTTGAGCCCCAGGTTGGCCAGGTTGAGCAGCGCCTGCTTGTCGGACGGCTCCAGCTGCGCGTGCGTCACCAGCTTGTTGAGGTTCTCCTCCGAGATGTATAGAGACAGTATAACAACTCACGTCCACGACGACGTTGAGCCCCAGGTTGGCCAGGTTGAGCAGCGCCTGCTTGTCGGACGGCTCCAGCTGCGCGTGCGTCACCAGCTTGTTGAGGTTCTCCTCCGAGATGTATAGAGACAGTATAACAACTCACGTCCACGACGACGTTGAGCCCCAGGTTGGCCAGGTTGAGCAGCGCCTGCTTGTCGGACGGCTCCAGCTGCGCGTGCGTCACCAGCTTGTTGAGGTTCTCCTCCGAGATGTATAGAGACAGTATAACAACTCACGTCCACGACGACGTTGAGCCCCAGGTTGGCCAGGTTGAGCAGCGCCTGCTTGTCGGACGGCTCCAGCTGCGCGTGCGTCACCAGCTTGTTGAGGTTCTCCTCCGAGATGTATAGAGACAGTATAACAACTCACGTCCACGACGACGTTGAGCCCCAGGTTGGCCAGGTTGAGCAGCGCCTGCTTGTCGGACGGCTCCAGCTGCGCGTGCGTCACCAGCTTGTTGAGGTTCTCCTCCGAGATGTATAGAGACAGTATAACAACTCACGTCCACGACGACGTTGAGCCCCAGGTTGGCCAGGTTGAGCAGCGCCTGCTTGTCGGACGGCTCCAGCTGCGCGTGCGTCACCAGCTTGTTGAGGTTCTCCTCCGAGATGTATAGAGACAGTATAACAACTCACGTCCACGACGACGTTGAGCCCCAGGTTGGCCAGGTTGAGCAGCGCCTGCTTGTCGGACGGCCTCCAGCTGCGCGTGCGTCACCAGCTTGTTGAGGTTCTCCTCCGAGATGTATAGAGACAGTATAACAACTCACGTCCACGACGACGTTGAGCCCCAGGTTGGCCAGGTTGAGCAGCGCCTGCTTGTCGGACGGCTCCAGCTGCGCGTGCGTCACCAGCTTGTTGAGGTTCTCCTCCGAGATGTATAGAGACAGTATAACAACTCACGTCCACGACGACGTTGAGCCCCAGGTTGGCCAGGTTGAGCAGCGCCTGCTTGTCGGACGGCTCCAGCTGCGCGTGCGTCACCAGCTTGTTGAGGTTCTCCTCCGAGATGTATAGAGACAGTATAACAACTCACGTCCACGACGACGTTGAGCCCCAGGTTGGCCAGGTTGAGCAGCGCCTGCTTGTCGGACGGCTCCAGCTGCGCGTGCGTCACCAGCTTGTTGAGGTTCTCCTCCGAGATGTATAGAGACAGTATAACAACTCACGTCCACGACGACGTTGAGCCCCAGGTTGGCCAGGTTGAGCAGCGCCTGCTTGTCGGACGGCTCCAGCTGCGCGTGCGTCACCAGCTTGTTGAGGTTCTCCTCCGAGATGTATAGAGACAGTATAACAACTCACGTCCACGACGACGTTGAGCCCCAGGTTGGCCAGGTTGAGCAGCGCCTGCTTGTCGGACGGCTCCAGCTGCGCGTGCGTCACCAGCTTGTTGAGGTTCTCCTCCGAGATGTATAGAGACAGTATAACAACTCACGTCCACGACGACGTTGAGCCCCAGGTTGGCCAGGTTGAGCAGCGCCTGCTTGTCGGACGGCTCCAGCTGCGCGTGCGTCACCAGCTTGTTGAGGTTCTCCTCCGAGATGTATAGAGACAGTATAACAACTCACGTCCACGACGACGTTGAGCCCCAGGTTGGCCAGGTTGAGCAGCGCCTGCTTGTCGGACGGCTCCAGCTGCGCGTGCGTCACCAGCTTGTTGAGGTTCTCCTCCGAGATGTATAGAGACAGTATAACAACTCACGTCCACGACGACGTTGAGCCCCAGGTTGGCCAGGTTGAGCAGCGCCTGCTTGTCGGACGGCTCCAGCTGCGCGTGCGTCACCAGCTTGTTGAGGTTCTCCTCCGAGATGTATAGAGACAGTATAACAACTCACGTCCACGACGACGTTGAGCCCCAGGTTGGCCAGGTTGAGCAGCGCCTGCTTGTCGGACGGCTCCAGCTGCGCGTGCGTCACCAGCTTGTTGAGGTTCTCCTCCGAGATGTATAGAGACAGTATAACAACTCACGTCCACGACGACGTTGAGCCCCAGGTTGGCCAGGTTGAGCAGCGCCTGCTTGTCGGACGGCTCCAGCTGCGCGTGCGTCACCAGCTTGTTGAGGTTCTCCTCCGAGATGCCGTTCTTGGACATGATGTACAGCGCTATGATGCGCATCTTGTTGAAGTTGGACACCGCCTGCAACCAACCCGCCATGTATTACATTAGATACGACATTTTTCTTTGAAGAAGCTAGCTGCGTAAACCGAAATATTTTAAAGATCTAACAGGTAACAGTAACAGGACTGGTTTCCGCAGCTTATGGCCGCCTGAGTACAAATTGGCAATGCACATTCGTTTAATATTTACCTGATCCAACAGAACTGGCACAATGCTCCTCATGTGATCTTTGATCTTCTCACCTTCAGCATCGGTCCCCATCGCCAAATCCTGAAACACACGTATTTTAAAATGTTAGGAACATTTATACTGTTTTTATTGTATAAAAGCATGCTCATTGAATTATTTTTGTAAATATTGAGTTTTCTCAGAAAGCGAATTACTTATTCATGTAATTCATGAGAATAAAGCTATTCGCTTTTTTAAAACCTGAAACATGTATCTGTGACCGTAATCATTACGACGATGAATTAGTGCAATTTAAGTATTAGAGTTTGAACCGAACCTGTTCTACTTTGCAGAGTTTGTCAACATATCCTTGGTAAGATTTCATGCAATCTTCGGCGAGCTTCAGATGTGTCGCGTACTTCGACAACTCCTTCTGGTACTGAGGCATTTTCTTGATCATTTGAGATAAGTCTCGCATAGACTGTTTGTCGCCTGATAGAAAAATAAATAAATTAACAACTATATATTTGTAGAAAGTGTCATCCTACTAATATTATAAATGCGAAAGTTTGGATGGGAGTTTGAGTTTGTGAGGATGTTTGTTACTCAATCACGCAAAATCTACTGGACAGATTTCGATGAAATTTGGTATACGGGTAGAAAAATACCGGGAATAGCACATAGGATACTTTTTATCCCGAAATTCCCACGGTAGCAAGGCCCCGGGGCGCGGCTAGTTTTATTTATTACTAGCTTTTGCCCGCGGCTTCGCTCGCGTTAATTCTTTCTTAGCGGATGCCTACGTCATAACATCTACCTGCATGCCAAATTTCAGCCCGATCCGTCCAGTGATTTGGGCTGTGCGTTGATAGATCACTATGTCAGTCAGTCAGTCACCTTTGAGTTATATATATAGAAGATTGCAATAAAGATATAATGTATTGTAATAACTAAGTCTTATCTTCGGGAAAACGGAAAACATCCGTCACCCAGCGATTGACGAATAATTGTCACAAATGGCATACTTACCACCGCCCATGCGTTTGGATTCGGTGAACTTTTTCAGATTCTTGGTTACGGAAGTGGACACGACGGCTATGTGCTGGTGCCGCAGTTCCACCCAGAGCTCGTCATTCTCGTCCAGCAATACTTCCTTCAGTTGCCCTTGGGACGCTTCATATCTGAAGGAGAATACACATTGTACAGCAAAGTATATACATTTCATTTATAATCAGATAGAGACCATCCAAGCAATTCTAACAGAAAATAACGTAAAGCATATAAGCTTTGATTTATAATTACTATTCACAAGTACTCCGTCTCGCTATTCCAAAGTTCGTGAATAAGATTTAATACTAGTGCCCCGCCCGGCTTTGCAACGGAGGTACATACATAAATTGTGGCCTGTATCATTCAGGTATGATGTAGCTTTCTATTCGTGACAGATTTTTTGAAATCGGTTCAGTAGTTCCGAAGACTACCCCTTACCAGCAAACTCACAAACACAATATTAGTGTGAAGTGTGATTCACAAGTATTTCGTCTCGCTATACAACAAGTTCGTGAATAATATTTAATATCTGAATTAAAACTTTTTTTTATTAATACTAGCTTTTGCCCGCGGCCATAGAATTAATATAAGTACTATGTACAAAAAGGAAACTCCCTGCCCCTCCTACAATATGGCACTCCCCCGCACTTCTTCCGCGTTCTTTTGTGTATTGGGACGCTATGACTATGAAAACGTGACACACATTGACGTGTTACTGACGTGTTCATGGATATACAGTTTCATTTGTAGTAGTAGTAGGTACATTTGACGCCCCATTTCTATGAAGCGGCCGCCCTGTGCCGCGGCTTCGCTGCTTAAATTTTCCTAGGGAGCAGTACTTTGCCCCGGGATGAAAGGTACCCTATGTCCTTCGCAGTACTTTGAACTATGTGAATGCGAAATTTCAGGAAGATTGGTGCAGTAGATAAAGCGTGAAGAGGCAACAAACAAACTCTCTTTCGCATTTATAACATTAGATAATTAGTTTTCGACGTGAAATAGAGCCTACTTTGAAGGCCAAGTTTCAATAAAAAGACTGATAATATAAGTTAGGTAGGATGTACTTGTAGACGTCATTCTCGATGGGCAGCAGATCGTAGGCCATGGCCTGCAGCGTGAGCTCGTGCAGCAGCGGCGACACGCAGTCGAAGCCGCGGTCCAGCACCAGCAGCTGCGAGCGCGCCTTCTCCGGGCCCTCGCCCATCGTCGGCTCGTCGGCCTGCCAGTACAGAGCGTAGTCACCTCAACGTGTGTTACAATGATGCAGCTCGGGAAATAATTCCCGATCTGTTACAGTGTTACACAATGCAACTTCCTTTTTTCCCAATTGGTAACACTTAATGGCATTCTGTATTCCCATTGAGTAACAATTTGTTTATCTATTTTGTTAGATTATATCTTACAGGCGATCACTGTAATGATGTTCCTTGTTTCTGTATACCTATTTTTTATGCAATAAAGAGTGTAGGTGTTTTACAAAGTTGACATTGTGTTTATTAGATAAATGTGTATGTAGTTAAATAGCCACTTAAGTCTCACTGCAAAACAAAGTCATATATTCGCCAAAGTTATCATAAAAAGAGTTGCAAGTACCTTACCTTGTATGCATCCAGCTTCTGTTGAATTAGCTGGGCAAGTTCCACATTACGCTCCCAGTCACTGTAACAATACAATATAATTGTAAAACATTGAAGTCTGTGAGTGTACATTAAGATATTTAAGAGAAAATGTATGATGGAAGGAAAAATAAGTCAAATGATTTTTAAGAATTTGTGTCTGATCCCATGGGGAACCAAGCTATCAGTGGACAAATCGGTCTATATGCGCATCACGCAAATACCACAAAAAAAATTTAAAGCGATTTATACAGTTGAATAGCTGATAGTCTAACTAAAAGTCTGGGGCAGGTTTCATCTTGATACGCTGGCCGTTTAGAACTTGAGGCATTCTTTCTTCAGCACAGTAAAATCCTCGCTTACAAAATAGCAGGCCAAAGCAAGTAATGAAAAATAGACATACCTGCGATAGCGAACAGATGGATACTCTCCCAGCGTAGCGCAGAGCGTGGCAATTTGTTCAGCGATGCGCTCCATGTTGGCGTTGCGAGTTTGTGCCAGCGCCGGGTTGTACATACACTGGAAGGTCTCTGGAGAATCCAGTGAGAACACCTGTCATAAAACATATGTATCAATGCTTTTTCAAGGTAAGTAAAAATTCAGGTCCATTCGTCTATGTAAACTTCTTAAGTATTTTTGTATTTTTTTCTATCAATGTAAACAATGTAAAATAAATACATATCATTAAAACGAAGTCGTTTTCCGCATCTGGTCTGTCTGCTCCTTTTTAAGCTTAGAAAGCATCCACTGATTATGAAGCGATGATATTTTATAGCATACTCAAGCAACAGATTCTGATATTGATGCAGTTTTTACTGTCATTTAAATAATTTCCAGAGTATCTTCCTTCATACTTCAATTATTATAGATATAATACAAGTATGAAGCTGGGGCGACCTAGTATTATTTTATTGGAATAGATATTATACAAATATAAATAAAACTTAAAATTAATTTATATACGAAAAATATGTTAGGTACTTCAATATGAATATTCACCTGGCTTTCATAAGGCAAAAATGCGATGTTAATTTCCTTTAGGGTTTTGATTTTTCTTGCAGCCGAAGACTTACAGATTTCATTAAATAACTCCTCGGGACAAACTAATGCAGCGTGTAAAACAACATTGCAAGTATGTTTATTTATTGATCAAATTTTTTGGTAAAATAAAGCTGTGGCATCCTACAAATAGATTGCTTGAAAACAATTTCGACAAACCTGTTGTTCATATGGAATGAAAGCTATGTTGATTTCCTTTAATGTTTTTATATATTTAGATAGTCGACTACGTGAAATTTCATCAAATAATGCATCAGGACAAGCTGGAAAATGAAAATAAAATAAAATTGTAAAGGCAAATAAAATGAAGAATGAAAATAATATGAGTTTAAAATAATAAGCACTTCCCATTCAAATTTAGTCTATAATTTTTATATTGTTTATTAACTTATTATATAGTTAAGTGAATGTAGACTGCAATGAGCCTTGTATAGCCTGACCAGGAATATAAAAACCCTCGCCATGTTGTGGAAAAGTAATAAAACTGATTTCTTACTGGCAACTAATTTGCCAAAATAAAAAATTAAAAAAACCCATCTGTCCTTTCTCCAATCAAAATTTAACTTACAATCAAGGGCGGATCCAGTAGGTATTTTTTTCTGGGAAGGGCACCATTTTCCATTCTTGACATATTTTAGAGAAATTAAAAAAAAAAAATTCCACCTGTTCTTTGAAAATTTCGAGAACGTCACATCACTAATGATAAAATTGGTGGCGGATTATTTTTTTGGAAATACTTACTTGTAAGAAATTATTACTACTAAATCCTTATATTTTAACAACTCGAATTTTAATTTGATATGTAGATACTGTTATGGAATCTTCCTCCACAGTATGTACACAAAATAGCAGTCGGGAAAGGGGGGGCACATGCCCCCGTGCTACCACCCCCTCTAAATCCGCTATTGCTTTTAATAATGTTGCAATATAAAACGCATAAGTGCTGCCTTTAATTCAGGGTTTTTATATTTCTGGTCAGGCTTTAAAGATAAAATATATTAAAAGAAAAAAGCAACAAAATCATTTATAAAATAAAGGTTGTATCATACCTTCAGTAAAGAAGACATGGGCAGCTTTGTACATGATGCGGTTGCCCACTGAGAAGTCATTGATGAGGGCATGGACAGACTTCTCACATGGGGTGATGAGGTAGATACCATCCATGGTACACAGTGGTTCTCTTTTCTTGTGGATATCTTCCACCACTGAAATTACATAGTTTATTATAGGATGACTGACTAGAATTAAAAATGTCAATTACTTTTTCTTTAGACTTTGATGATTACACTTGATAAGATTTGGCTAATTTAAATATTCTACTTACAAGTAATGCCTTCTGCAGAGATATCATGCATCTTGCAGCATGCAGACACCATCCTCATGGAGAGTTGATCCACTATCAAGATCCTCCATTCTATGCGCTGGGACTCCTTCCCCTTGGGTCCGCGATAGCGGATCACCTCATTCATAATCTCTGTAATAATCCAACAGTATACATATTTTATGTTACCTCATATCTCTTTATTTAGATTGTTAGTAGGTATCCCATAATACAAGTCTCAAACTTACTGTGGGGCTAGCTCAATCTGTGTGATTTGTACATAGTTATTAATTTATTTTATTTATATTTTTACTAGCTTTTGCCCGCGGCTTCGCCCGCGTGAATTTCCCACGGGAACAGTGCTTTTTCCCGGGATAAAAAGTAGCCTATGTGCTATTCCAGGTCATTATCTACCTCTGTACCAAATTTCATCGAAATCCGTCCAGTAGATTTTGCGTGATTGAGTAACAAACATCCTCACAAACTCACAAATTCACAAACTCACATCCAAACTTTCGCATTTATAATATTAGTATGGATTTCCCACTAGCTGTGCCACACAACGTCACACCTGCTGGAATTTCGAAATTATAGTACCTCCTTAATTATTTTGCAATTTCTAGAAAGTAGGTATTAGTTGTTATAATGGAAAATATATTCAGTAAAAATTTAAGTTTAATATACCAAACCTATTATTTTGTCTACCTATTATGGTTCCAGAGAAAAAGCCCACTGACAGAGAAATGGAAAAACAGACCGCAAGGGCATATTAATGGGTGTTACTTTTGGATCTATTGGCTGTGGAACCCTTAAAATCATACTACTGACTGAATCTATTGTACTAGTATCGTGATAATTTACTTTGGCTTGGTGCTTCTACTTTTTGCATACATCTAAACAATAGAACAACAAGTTTTATTCACTGAGCATAGCGATATTTGAGTTATCGAAGCAGTGAATGACGTAAAGCAACACCCCACCCCACTGCCATGGGTGACACAAAAAAATCAATATTTGAACTTATGTTTACAGGCTGTAACTATTATATTTAACACATAAATTTTCTTTGAGTGCTACAGACGCTGATGCTCGAATTAATCCAAGCATCAGCAGCGATATTATAAATTATTTATTAAGTTTTATGTAAACACAGTACGCAATGATAATGTTCCCAAGGTTTCATCTCTAATCTCTGTGTGCAAGAATGAAAATATGAATGCAGTAAGTCTAAATGTTGTTTATATTTCTACAAAGTTGCTAAAGAGCAAATACAAATACAAAATAAACGTAAAATTAAGTTTTTATTCGTTGTGAGGGGGAGTGTTTATAAGATTAGTCATCATGTTGCATCATGGTGCGTATTAAACATATATTATACATTTTAGGGTCTAAAATATACTGAATAAGCTATTAATAAATGGTTATTCGACTGATAATGAATTAAAACATATTTATTTTTACTTACTTTGCCCAACAAGCGCTTTCAGAGCCATCTTGAACGGTAGACTATTTTTTTTTTTCTTTTTTCAACTGTCAAAATGATGTTTGGCGAAGGACGTCAATCACAATGCCATATTGATTCAAAAGATTCAGCACAAGAGCACAGAATACAAGAGGCAAAAGATAAAGAAAATTCATTTCCAATGATTTCTTGATTTTTCTTGTATTTATAAATTATTTCTGTGAGATATAACGATGAATCTCAAAGTGTCATACATATGTCCCCGCGTGACATTGTGAAGAAAGACTAAATAAACTGAAGAAGTCGAAGAAATAAAAGATTAGATTCGAATTAACCTAAAAGTATAATTTGCTGAGTTCATTTGGTTCTAATAAAATGTTAAAATAAACCTCAGTCTAATTTTATAGTACAAAACGTACTCGTAAACACAGTATGGCAAGGTAGGAAAATGGATCGATAAAGTCGAAAAGAGATAAAATATATCGCTTTTCCTTTCATCGTCGTAGCTTTCGTCGTAGCACTCGTCGTAGCAAATCGTAGCAAAGCAAATCAGAAGTTCAGTTTTTTGTGTGCTTACTACGGATGTGGATGTGTTAATGGTTAACTAGACAAGAGTGATTTGCACGTGCGTATCAAAACTTTTGAAAAATAAATAGATGATGTATGTTCGTGTACTACGACATAAATGAAAAGGTAAGATTTTCCTTTATTTGATAGTCTCTTATTTTAATCGTTTTGATTCGGTATTACATTAAAAAATATTTCTCAAAGTCGAAAAAATATCAATAAAAAATCATTAAAATATGCCTACATGTAACGCATTAAAAGAAAATGCTTATCAGTTAGGAGGGAGTGCGGACTGTGGGAGAAAGTTAAATTCTAGAAGCTGGCTCAGATTTCAAAAGAAGATTACCTTATTCCTTTCCGAAGCGGCTTTACTTTTTTACTTACAGATTGATAGATAGATAAAAAGATTGTAAAGTAAACAAATGTCTAATTTAATTACAGTTTTTAGATATACGTAATAAACCTTTTTAAAACATGTAAAAATAGATCTACTAACCATAGGAATTCTACCTATAAAAATAATTGTTTTTATTAGGGTTCCGCACCTCAAATTGTAAAAAGGAACCCTATCATATACTTGGGTAAAATGTTAAAATAAAAAAAGTCTCTATCTATATCTCTATCAGCTGTAAAAATCAAACTTATACTTAAACGCATCAAAAGTATGTACCTAAATGTACTTAGCAAATTTTCGTATGTTTGCGATATCAGATAGGATCAAAACTTACAGTACTTCCAGTTGACCAAGAATCATGAAAGGCAAAAAGCAAGGTCTTACAGTACTTTTACAGGAATGAATCTGAAAACTGTAAATGTGTAGTCGAATAAAAAAAATAATTATTGCTCTATCTCTCTATCGCTACTTAGATTAATTCTGTGCTGTCGCGCTTGGTAGGAATCTGTAGGAATGTCTCTTAAATGTATCGAACTGAAAAGTTTAGTTTGCTTAGTAAAATGCTTTTTTTATGTAACGTCGAAAGCATTAATATGGAAACACTTCGGTCCTTAACATAATGTGATAAGGTCTAAAATTGGATAAATAACAATGCTCGTGCGTATCTTTCGACACTTAAAAATCGTGTAATGAACCCTCCTCGGTGCGCCAGTGTGACTCGCACTTAGGGTACTAATAAATTGTGAAATAAGCATGGAATTCATATGTAAGGTATTTGAGGTGCCGAATTCAAAAACACCCTAAATAGAATGTTACGATAGTTTCGTAATTAAACCATTTTGCTTTCTTGATTTCTTTTCCTAATTGGTAAATTTACCAACATACGATAGTATACAACGATATTTTCAATGATTGAATAAGTTGTTTTTTCTTGGCAGCAGTGAAAGTGAGTCGCCGCGTCCGATGAGCCGCAGCAGCTTGCCAGCCGCTGTACCGAATCTGCTGCGTGCATTGCTCATCGTGTAGTGAAATGAAATGTAGTGTCAATGTGGCTTGTTACCAAGGCTGAACTCTTTAGTGATTGATATTGAAAGTGTTGTGATTGTGAACGAAATATGAGGAGCACCGACTTGGTGGTGATACCATACCCGTGCCGTGCCGAGGGGTGGCTAGATAGATGCGGTAAGTTTTATTTTACTCGTATATTTACTATACTAATCCTGAGTCTGCGTTCTGTCTTCATTTACCTTCGGCTTCATTTATATTTAAATTGCATCGCGTGTTATTTGGGGCGATTTACGTAAGTAGTTGTGGTCGTGTCGTGGGTGTAGACAATGACTGCACTACACGCGTGCATTATTTATTAAAGGCAACATTCTCTATACCTATATCAAACTGAGATATCAAACCTAAATGTAAGCTGTAAGCCCTTGCTTTATTTATTTTTTATATTCAGAAGAAGATTTCAGATCTGAATTCTGTGATTGCATTTGTGTTAACGCCTATATGAACAATATTTATGAACAAATAAAACTGGTTGTGCGAGCTGTAAACTAGATTTAAAAATAATAGTTATGTATGTATGGTCACGAGTATATATATGTAAACACATCGGTCCTTAAGACATTGTGATAAGGTCTAAAATTGTATACATGTCGATGCTTGTGTCTGTACGACCGTACCGTCAATAGTACGTGTTATCGCACCTACCGCGCGCGGTTGCAGTGGAGAGCCGTGCCGTGTTGCTTTTGCTCTACATGTGTCGGCCGCAAAGAACAAAATCTCATAATCACTAATGAAATGACACATATACTTACTTTATTACAGATACAAAATATTTATATAACTAACTATAAATATACTTACAAGGCCCCGATCAATTTGAAAAAAATGAACTCTTACTAAATTTTATTATTGATCTGATCTGGCTGGAAGGGGATTTCATTACCCCGTCGATTTTAGATTTTACCAGCCATTGCCTTGATTTTAAGATAGACAATGAAGTGATGCAATGTGGGTTTCTTTTTTTCATATGAGTCTTCCGGTAGGGCTCGATTGTTACTGGTGAACAATTTCCTAGCTGGTAAATAAACAACTTAAGATTCATTCAGCTCTAGCATTTGTTATCTTTTATTTGTTTTCAGTTGTATTATCATAAAGGAAACTTATTTTTTTCCTTCAGGGGATTGATATATGATCGTTGATTAATCTGTGTTGACCTTCACTGGCTATAATGATAAAAATAAAGATAAGTCGCCATATTTCTATTTAATTATTGATTTAAGATCTGTGATGGCGAGATTGTGTTTAATTGCTGAATTGAATTGCACAACAGTGGGCGTTTGTCTCGGAGGCGACGACGACGGCGTCTCCATCCGGCAATTATAAATATTGACTTGACGCCAGTTACAGTTAATTGCTTTAAAGATCCTAAATTGAACTGAACAACACAATAGAGAAGAGTCATTCGTCATTCGTACCTACTCATTTGCAAATATTGGTTTCAACAACTGATTTCATTAAACTAGTCTATCTAGTAGTCTATTTACAAGTGGAAATAGGTGAACGTTTGCCCAGTGATGAGCCGGCCACTTCTAGTGGCTAAAAAGTAGGTTTTTGATATTTAAGGTCTTCAGCTGATTATTGACAGAGATTAAATAAAATATCAACTGCTTATAAGTAATGCATTTTCCATTGCATTGTTATTTATTGCAGGCCCATCTAATTAGTAATTACTTTCCTACGCCTGGCCGGACCTTATCGTCAAGAGAGCAGCAGGTCGTTCGCGCATGCCCTACTTATAGTGAAAACTATACGGCTGTGGTTTTCTATCGAGTTTCGGTCCACCACGCTGGCTGCAGTTGATCGGCTCGCTTTCTATTCTTCTATAATTAGGAGTTGTGGTAAAGTTATGGTCCCTTGCAACTGTGATGGGATAAAATAAATTAAACAAGACAAGTGCGAGTGCGCCTCGCCCGGAACTGGCAGTTAAGCCAGTTTTCGGACTTTGTAATATTTTTTTTATACCTTCTCTATATTTCCATTTTTCTGTGTAAGAATGTTGGTGGAGTATCTACCCCTTTAAACTAAAATCACATTGTTTCTTCTTATATTTTCCGAATTTTGAATAATCTTTGTTTTTAATTATTTGGCCATGTCTTGACAATAATAAAACCAGGTTTACGAACTGCTTCATTTGTAATGAGTACTTTGGTATATATGAATGCTTATTCATATGAATCATCATTGCACACATGTAGAGTTTCTATTCTTTGTTATTATATTAAACATAGAACAATGTTCTTCTTCGAGTCGATTTAACTAATTGAACTATTATAATAATAGCCTTTCTTTGCTGAACTGAAACAGATGTTAAAGAATATCTCTCGTTTCAGTGTACATCTTGGCATCGGCCTCCTCTAGCGACTTCCACTTCTTGTATCCCCAGTCATTCTTCTCCAGTTGGAATTAAACAATACTCAAAAGTAATTTAACTAATTTTATTTTATTTTAACTTGGTTTTCGATTAAAGATCACGGAGCAAAACAAAATAGGTGTTATTGAACTAAGTATGTTATGTATCAATTGGTATTGACCAGAAATCAACACAGCACAGATAGAATAAGCTGGCTGGTGCCGACTTTTGATCAATCAAAATATCAATATTTATTTATCTGTATACCTGTCTGTATCTATGACCTAGGAACGAAGAGTGCTTCAGCATAGGTCAATATTTGTGTCAAATTCACATCTGAATTAGCTGACCAAGGTAGGTAACCTAGATTACTGTGAAAAATAAATCAGCTCACTGTAGGTACTATATAGTTAAGTATTACTTAACTAGCAAAATATTGTTTATCTATTAAACCTATAAATGTGTTTGTAGATATTTAAGTTTATTATGTAATTTAAGAAGTTATTAAACTGCATAGTTTTCAAAAAAAAAAAACAAAAGGGGTAATTTTAACTTTAAGTATCCTCGAACCAAGTTATTCTGCTGTGACAGACTAGGACGGACGGACTGAACGATCTTATAAGGGTTCCTTGTCGGACTACGGAACCCTAAAAATGGTCATTTAGATAATCTTGTTGGATCATTAACTGAGAGTATTATGATTCAAGAGCCTTCTTTTCCTGGTTTATCTGCGTTGACTTGCCGACTTGTGAACGAGGTTCTCGTGAGCAACGCGGTTTTGGTGATGTCATCTTTCTTAAAAACACTTACTATTCCGGTGGCTGGCAGTCATGTCGAGGACAATCCAAGTCTAAAATGTTAAGTAAATATGTAAGAAACTACAAAGATAATGTTAATGTTCGTGGAATGCTAAATCACATATATATTTACATAAATACATATTGAACTTACACGCACAAGAAAGTGGTGCTTCTTGCTAGTCACTATGTGATAGATATGTATTATATCAGTCATAGAGTTATTAGTTATTCTTACTTATGTGTGTAAGTGGGTGGGTAATGTATTGTAATGTAAGCTCCGTTAGTTTGTTGGTGTTGGTCGGAGTGGCCTGAGCACGTGCCGCGCCTGCCAATGACACATCGGTAGAAAGTAAACTCTCGCGATGCCACCATGCGCAAGCGCAATGTTGTTTGCGACTAGCGACTGACATTATCCGGCTTGGGAACTATTGTATTTACGAAATAAAATATATAAAAAAAAAACTTTCTAACGTTGTAACATTATCGCAATTATTACGTTGTTATTCACATGACCCGCGACGTAATTAGCTAATGGGCTATTATACAAAACTTTATTATGAGACCTAGTACGTATGAAAGTTAAAATTTTATTTATTTTATCTAATTCAAGACTGTTTGTTGTATAATTGTTTTGTAAGATAAAATAGTGTGACTTTCCCATACAACTTATTCTCTTTGTATCTTACATATTAATCTATGGGGAGGAAAACTGTGGGGTGCGTGGTAAAGTAGTATAATGCGCTCTATATTGGGGTACTTTTTGGAAATTCGTGCACAATTATGCACCTCCGGAAGCTAAATTCGAAGGGGGCCTTACAAGTGCCGGACTATCGTACCGTAAATCACGTTAACTACTAGAGTGTCCGACTCTTTATCAGTAAGATCCCCATTTCCCCTATGAATTGCAGTCAATCTGGCAAATCAGTGCTATAAAAGTCCATGATGCAGCTTTATCTGACGTAGACAAGAAATATTTTAGGGTTTGGCGATGATTGGTCACAGTCACAGTTATTTGTTCGGGTTAGGTGCGCCAAATGACAGTTCATCTGTGTACACACCTACCGCCTGGCCTGGCATTGCATCACACAAAAAGTACCTAAGTGCATTGCGCAAACCGGCAATTCCTAGTAAGTGGAAGTCAAACTGTGTAAATATAAAAGCCTTTCTAATTCTTTCTTCAAAAATATTGGCCAGAAAGGTTACGTAGGTATTTCATAGTTGTAGTTGGTACCTAGTTGTACTCATGATTTGTAGAAAATCATATAGGTACTAGCTATTTTGCCCATTATTTAATTTTTTCTTTAAAAATATTGGTCAGAAAGGTTACGTAGGTATTTCATAGTTGTTGTTGGTACCTAGTTGTACTCATGATTTGTAGAAAATCATATAGGTACTAGCTATTTTGCCCATTATTTAGGATCATCGTACTGTTATGACATTGAATTTAATATGACAGTTGTTATACGTACGATATAACTATGTGATGGATTGGGTAATGTTAGGGTCCATCGTACAATTACAAGTGGTGAGTGAGGTCGTGGGGGCATTCCTCCCACGGTCACGCAGCTTATCAACAAAACTGGAGCAGGTCAGTGTACGTCGCCGACGCATGTTCATCGTACAATACCGAATCACTTTTAATGTGGTTCATTAAGTTTTTTAGTTGTATAGTGTAATACATCTAGGTACTAATTACTTATACCTGGATTGCGAAAAATATAGTAACCTATAGAGTATCGCTGTTTCTATAGTCACGTAAGAACTCTCTCTCTCTCTCTCATCTGAGCGTTTTCCCAGATGCATCTTCATCATACGCGTCGGAGCCCAGGGTCCATTTCCTACTTTTTCTTCTCAACTTCGCACGATCTTTGGCAATGGAACTAGGGATAGTTCAACTAAGGATAGTTGCGAGACCATTGGCTTGGCACGCATATTCTCCTTGATCCAGCCAGCTCTATTTGGGTTTTCCTCCTTCTGCCAGGACTGGGCGGTGGTGATGGCATGCCCAAACATTTGTTCCCGAAAGAAGACAAAAAAATAAATAAAATAAATATATACGGACAAATCACACAGATTGAGTTAGCCCTAAAGTAAGTTCGGCACTTGTGTTATGGGATACTAACTCAACGATACTATATTTCACAAGTCACGAAAGAACTCTATTTGGACAACGACGACCTCCGTGGCCTAACGGTTATCACGCCAGACTGCCACACCGGAGGTCCCGGGTTCGATCCCCGGTCAGGTCAAGATGGAAAATGATCTTTTTCAGATTGGCCTGGGTCTTGGATGTTTATCTATATATGTATTTGTCATAAAATATAGTATCGTTGAGTTAGTATCCCATAACACAAGTCCCGAACTTACTTTGGGGCTAACTCAATCTGTGTGATTTGTCCATAAATATTTATTTATATTTATTTAATTTTAACTAAAAATTACACTTTGGTCATACCAATAAATACTCGTAACGTTCTTCAAGACACACAAATATAATTTAATTTATTATTTTGCATAACGTGTTTTTGCCTTTCTATTCTACCTGACGCAAGGTGTTCGTGTTATAGAAATAAAGACGGTTGACCATTCTTCTTACTTGATGTTGTTAAGGAGGATTCGCGTGGAGAAGAAATTGTAAGAAAGCAAAGCAGAGCCTGGGCTCCTACCCGACGGGTTGGTGAAGTTGCAACCAGGAAAGCGCTCAAATTAAAGAGAGATATGCCACTTATTTTGAATGTTCTCGCTCTAATATCTAATTTAAGAAAGTAGGTAATACTTAAACAAGCAAGATTTAAAACTGGTTTTTGAAAGTAGAGTAAGTAGCACCCTTTACATAGGGTAAAACCTTACCTAATCTCAGCTATTTAGTGAAGAATTGGCAATAATTGATCGGTCATCGTCGTCCGTCGTAATGTTATGAAACGAAAACTGTATTTGATACAGAACTCAAAAAGATTAGCGATTATGACAACACAATTGGTTTTGAAGGTATATTTTACAAAATAGTGCAAAACGTCGGCGAATCTAGGCGAATATTTGGTAATTACATAACCTACTGACTATACAACAGGAGAGCAGAGTTCTAAATCAATGTTAATGATGATAAATGTTCTAGCATTCGGAATGACCTGCGCCTGTGACCACTACTAAGAAACGTCGAAAGATTTGTTAAATTTGCAACAGAAAGAAAAAAGAGCAAATGAATTGAGAGTGATGAAGAGACACAATAATCAGATTGTTACAGTACAGGTCGAGGGCCGTTGAACCGACACCTGTTGCGGCCGAGTGTTGCATCTCCAGTTACCATGAGAACACTGTTATGAAATCAATACTCTGCTGCAGCTCACTGTATGTGTGACAGAAAATAAAACTTAATTCACTTTGTACTATCCTACGTTTTATAAAGTGTTGTTAGATTTATTAAAATTGCATTAAGTTTAGCTAAATTAGTAGTCTGATGTAAAGGCAGAATGATTGATATGCCCTTTAACAACTAATGAGAAACTCATGCCATGGTGATGCAATAGTGTGTGTCACGGCCTCGATTTCGATAGTTGTAGGCAAAGCATCGGTGAAGTAGGCACATGCACCCCTGAGCAAAATCTCAGAAAGAGACCTCTTTCGTTTCGCGCCCTCCGACATCCCCTGTGCATTGTACCCGAGGGCAGCGACCGTCATGTCGTCATAGGAAGCGCACCCTCGTTGCCATGGCAACACTCTTCCCGCGTACATTATTGACAGACAGACATACAAAAATAAAAAGTTTACAGATTTGTAATTTTAGCTGAAGCAAAGACTTGAAGTAAACACACGATATGAAATCTAATAAATCTTTAGACAACAATATGAATCAGTACCACAAGGTCTATGTATGGTAATCAGTCAATAGTTTAAATAATTATGTAATCTTATTTTTTTATTTGTTTTGATCTCATTTTTTATTGCGTTCTCATATTCTCTCGTTGATCATGTTTTATCAGCCAGCACTTGTTGATATACCCCTATATATCAATAAGTGCTGATAAAACAATGATCCTACCTAGAAAAAAAGGAAACATGGATTGGTTTATAATATAACGCTATATTACGGCTAGTTTACAAAACTATTATAAGGATCCGAATTATTTTCAATTCATTCTTCTGTAGTATTGTTAATGTGCTAACTTGTCTACGGGGTGCACCGGCCCCCTCTGGAAACTGCAGACTCGGCGCGTGCGTGTAATGATATATTTTAACTAGATTAGTACCGCCAATGACGATGTGTTCATTACTGATAAGCAGTCAATGCCTTTGCGGATTCAGCGGGGGCTATTGTGATTTTGTTGCACTAACAATCTCGAGAGTAATTATTTTATGATTATCTATACATATAATAAAACAGTAAAAATATTTTGTCTGTACATTTACAGTATTTTTGACTGAAATAGATAGAGGGACACTTAAAAAGAATAATAGAAAGCAAAAATTTTTTTTTGGAATTTTTGTCTGTCTGTATGTATGATCACGCTAATCTCCGAAAGTACAGAACCGATTTGATTGAAACTTTTTTTGTTGTGTAGCTATTAAGCCTAGGCAACATTTAGGCTATAATTGATTTTGAAAACTGGAACAGGTGTTGTCTTCATCAGGTGATGAAGAACCAAAACAGAACAGTTAAACTATAAGAAATATGGAAATGGTGCCTTAACAAAAGTCGTTCAACCTGATGAGCATTTTTTGCTGACGTATAAAAATTGAAGATCTGGAACATCTGATGAAGAACTGCAAGAGACCAGCTTACACTATATCATATATGGAAATGGCACCTTAGTAAAGTCGTTCAACCTGATGACCATTATCTGCTGACGTATAAAAATTGAAGATATGGAACATCTGATGAAAAGCTCCAAGAGACCAGCTACACTATTTCATATATGGAAATGACGCCTTAGCAAAACTTGATTAATCTGATGAACATTTTCTGTAGACGTATAAAAATCGAAAATCCGAAACATCTGAAACAGTTTGGAACACAAAAACATTTTTCATCTAAGCAAAACTCACGCGGGCGAAGCCGCGGGCGACAGCTAGTTATTAAATATTTTTTTAAATTCTAGTAACTACAATTCATAGGTTTTGCACTAATTGTGTAAATTACTTGCCTGCATTGTACTATGTATAAAATGTATATGGGTATTATTAATAATACCTATATCTCTTAAATAATTTATTGTAGTGTAAACGCTTTAAATAACATACAGTAAAAAGTATATGGATAGGTAGCTGTGATGCGAGTGTTAGCAGAAGATCAAAAGAAGTGAATGGACGATTTTTATTACGGAACCCATTTCTCATAAACTGTGCAGCAGGCATCGGGTTGCTTCCTGCTTGCACATTTATTTGGTTGCACGTGTGCAATGTTGTAAAATGTTATTTAAATAGCTAATGACTGTGGCGTAGTCGAATCACGTTTTTGATGCACGGAGAAGGGTATATTATAAGGCAGACGTACATACATATTATCCAAGAGGCATTTACCATCAGCAGATAATTAATTACCTATATTACTTTTCCGTAGATCGCCACTATATTTGATTGGCTGACTGTGATATCAGTTGATATATGGCGTATTTTTAATGATTTTGTTCCAGTAGAGCACAAAGAGCTCTACAAACTTTCGATTGGTTGGAAATCATTTTATGGAAAGTCTAATAAATGATTTATACTGGGTAATCTAATCCGATCAAATTCACGCAGCCAAACAGTCTTATTAGGAATATAGTTATTAGATCAAGTGAGTGTCGTAAGTAATTGAGGTTACATTATCACGGAGGCCAAACATAGGGCGATATCGAATTATTCTCATTCTTTATTATCAGCACCGAATTAAAAAGTGATCTGATCAGTAATTATAGCTTGCTAAATAAAAATATTGAACGTAATCCACCATTGCTTTCCAATATAAAAATGGTTGCATCTGTCCTCTTGCTTTCTGTGCTTTCGACAGATTTTATATCTACAGAAAATGCGTTTAAGTTTATAATAAAAACAGGTCTATAGGTACTCCCACATGTGAATTGAGTTAGCAGTTATATAACAATCGGAACCTTGGCACAGTTATTGAAATGCAATTTCAAAGTCAGGTGGACTGGTTTGTAAATAATCATGCTGCGTCACTCATCATCAGGCATATGTTCTACCTATATGGGCAACGATATATATGGGCAGACGAGTATGGTCGTTATGGTACTCGTAATTTTAAAATTTAAAATAAAATGGTGTTGGTAATTTGAAAATGTTACCATGTAATTAGACAAACATATCGCGTCAGAAAAAGTTTAACATTTTTGTTATGTAGCTCGGAAGTCTAAAAACCTTTTTGCCATTGTTATTGGTCGATGTCATTGAATACGGAGAAGTAAGCTTTCGATGTATGTAAATAACCTTTGACTAATATGAACACAGAACAATTTATATAAAAAGTATATATGTAAATTTATGTCAGATATCTGATATTTTTAATTAAGTACCTACCTATTAACTATAACCAACAATCGTAATAGTACGTTACTGCATTGTTCAGAAAATAATGAAAAGAGGGAAAACAGAATGGGCGCAGCGCGGCCCACCGCACTCTGTAATAAGTTATTTTTATCCTCTTTTCTAGAAAACTCCCGGCAAAGCAGGTAATAAAAGCCCCTAGATAAAACATTTCCAACCCGGTTCTCGGTCTGCACTCTGGATAATAAATCTGCAAGATATACACGCTTACTTACATAGTCTTTATTAAAAGTGTTACATTTTTTTACATTGCATAACTTTTGATTCTTCCTATTTGAGTGAAATGTATTGGATGCCATAATTTTTTATGATTGAACATTTTTCTCTGAATTATTATTTTTTAAATCGTTTCGAGCTATCTATGATATCTATCAAAATGAACTTTTGCATAGCATGTGCGCGTAATTTATGCGAATTGTGTAACATTTACTTATAAGTAAAACTTTTATATCCTATACACAACAAATGTGCTTAGAGCTAAAGTATCGTAGACTTTGTGAAGAGACTAGTTCCTGAAATAGATCTTCGCTACAGGTAACTAGGCCCCTCCCTTGGACTACATGTTGTACTTATGAAGATAATACATAGGTACATGTATGTATAGGTAGGTATATGTTTGTCTGATCTCATGTTCGGGGGAGGCAGAAAAGCAACGCGTCACCATCGCCAGCCTTGAAATGCTGATGCGATGCGCCCGCCCTTGGCAGAGCCGCCCCTATCCCGCCCTAGCTTTTATCGTAATTTTCATGGCGCGGAAGCAACTTGTATGTATAAAATATCACTTTGCATTTTAATTTTGTTTGCAAATTTGTGCTGACGTGATGCTTATGTTTAATTAATACTAGCACGCACAAGGTTTTCATAAAAAAGTGACGTTACTAAATTCTTACACCAAATTATTATTTTTTTAATTATGATTTGCAATAGTTTATTTTGACCTTGGCTTCTTTCATATTCATTAAAATTCTTCATTACGCGACTTGGCATATTTTCTTAATAAAATAATTAAGTATACCCGATATAATATGCTTGTAAGCAACTACTACTTTTACTTATAACAAGCTAAGTAAGTACTTAAATAATTAGTAGATACTTTCAGGTAGAAATTAAAAGAATGTGAAGAAGGTGGAGACTTGTTTTTAAGGTTCCGTACCTAAAAAGGCAAAAACGGAAAGATCCTTATAAGAACAGTTTGTTGTCCGTCTGTCTGTCAAACTTTTTTTCTCAGGAACACTTAAAGGTATCAAGTTGAAATTTATATCGAATACTCGAATCCACGGTCTCCTTCAGCAATAAAATAAACAAAATTATACGTAAACGCGATCTGGAGTTACCCTAAATGTTGCGATTTTTTGCATATTTTGGAATTTCAGACAGCAATCAAAACTTATGGGGTAGGTACTTCTCGTTGACCTAAAATTATGAAATTTGGCAAAAATCAAAGCCTAACAGTACTTGTATAGGAATAAATCTGAAAGTTGTAAATATGTCGTTGGAAGTTAAAAAAAAAGGGTTACAAACTTATTTATGTGCTCGATGCAGTATGAATCCTAGGGATCAAACTGCAAAGTTTGTTTTTTGAAACTAGTTGGTCTTTTAGTTAGAGCAATAATGTGAGATGCTTTGCGTGTACGACTGTACGTAACTATCGGTGCGCGAGTTTAACTCGCACCTGGCCGGTGTTTTTAAATTAAAAATGAGGTAGTTATATCTGTTACAAATTAGCGAGTTCTCGAAAATACCTATGAGACAAATAAAACTAAGTAGGTATATGAACTACGACTAGAACTTAACATAGAATCATCAAGGAAGTATATTCCTTATTAAAACTAATACATCAGGAGAATAGGGACTACCGCAAGAGGAACTACCCTCTGGCCATGACCTGCCTTGGCCTACCTGGAAGACGCTTAATAGGCTGCGAACCCAAGTGGGCCGGTGTAAAGACAGCCTGGCTAGGTGGGGGTTTATACCTAACTCACAAAATGTGTGGTATCTCTCCCCAAACTTTGGAGCATTTGTTGTCCTGCCCCCTGTGCCCTAACACCTGCACTCGGGATGACCTGATGGCCGCCACCGATAAGGCCGTAAAAGTGGCGGAACACTTTTCGGGAGCAATTTGGTCGTTGAAATGGCATCGACACGCTAAGAAGAAGAAGGTGAATAACTAAATTAAACACAAGGAAGACTCGTTACATCAGAATGTCTTCCGCTTTCTAAATAAAAATCGTGAAATGTATTTTATTGCTGATACATTTCAATATATCTACAAAATAGCCAAACCCACAATAAAAATAGTAGTCGCGCTAAGAAAATTGGACGTTAATGTCTCTGTTAATTGATTTATGAAATGTTTGACACATCTCAATGTGCGTTTGTCTGCAGATTGTGCCTAGTTTACTATTACTGACTGAAAGAGATAAATTTTCGAAAATAAAGAGAGAAGAAGCGACTATTTTCTCAAGTGGAACATCACAATAATAATCACACACACACAAACAAAAACGAAAGTGGTATATGTTTCTGCATAAATATATTTAAAAATTTAAAACTTATGCTCAGTCATTATTTGTTATAGAAACAGGTCAAAATTGTATCTATACAATTTTGAATACTATTGAATTGTAATAGTATTCATTCATATTATTCAAAATTGATAATTTTGAATAATATGAATACTATCTATAGTAGCAATGTAGTGTATGCTAAACTCCTTTTCAGAAAAATCAACTAATTTAAAAATCACATTGAGTCGTGGTCGTGGCGTGTGCGCACGACCAGTAGCTCAATTTGAATAGTTAACACACTTAACAAGAAAAAGCGCTTGCATTATGCATATACTGTTCATACATTCAAATTATATTTTGTAAGTCACTGCTATTTAATTGGTAATCGTCGTGCAAATGCATAACTTTAAAGTCTGATGCAAATTATTTGTATCACGCATCATCGTTCGTGAAAAACATGAAAAACATGCCACCACAAACATATATTACTGAAGACTTTTCAAAAGAAACATTGGAAAAGCATAGAACACTGAAAGAAAAACTTAGACAAGAAAAAGAAAAAGGAAACAATGTATTTATAAGAAATAACCAAATTGTAAGCAAGGAAAGGTCAGAGGCGGAAAAACGGAAAAGAGAGCTATCAACATCACCAAGAAATCCAAACACCTCAGTAGATATCGACAAAGCTCCAACAAAAATGCACAGGAAGGACGCATTTGCATACATGCGAGCCAGATCGCACTCCCGCCCTGAACCACATATCCAGCAACAAAAGCTATAGGAAAACGAGGACACCGGTAAAAAAGAGAACCCATCAACTCGCTCAATCGTAACTGATTGCCTAAACACAAAAAACCCCAATACGGCTGGTCACCGTGGGGCTACAGACCAAACCCCCCTAGAGATTAAGATTAAGATTAAGAAAAATAAGAATAAAAACCAACAAAAGAATAAATTCTACATAGCAACATATAATGTTCATACTCTGAGAACACAAGAATCCCTAACAGAACTACAACACGCACTGGAATATATAAATTGGGATATATTAGGGTTATGTGAAGTAAGAAGAGCAGATGAAAGAATCGAAGAACATCAGGAATTCATATTCTATTATAACAATGAAATACCTGGAATGTATGGTGTAGGATTTCTTGTCAAAAAATACTTAAAGAATAATATATTCGAATTTAAAGGAATATCAGATAGAATTGCTATTTTGAACATCCAATTACCAAATTGTGAGCAACTCATTTCAATAGTCCAAGTATATGCTCCCACTGAACTTGCTATAGAAGAAGTAAAAAACAAATTCTACGATACTCTACAAACCACTATGGAAGAACTGTCTAATACTACAATAATTGTAATGGGCGACTTTAATAGCAAAATTGGAAAAAGGAAAAGTAATGAAGATATCATATTATGACCTCATAGTACTGGAAGCAAATAAATAAATAAATTAGTAAACTTTACATTGAGAAATAACTTGCATATTATGAATAGCTATTACAAGAAAAAATACAACAGGAAATGGACTTGGTTATCCCCAGATGGGACTAAAAATGAAATTGACTTCATTATCACAAATAAACCTAGACTTTTTTCGAATGTAGAAGTTGTGAATAAATTCAACTACAACTCAGATCACAGATTGCTGCGAGGAAACCTACTATTCACAAACTTGAAAAAGCCAAGAAGTGTACCACGTTTAAATCAGACACAAATTCCTCTTCCTATACCCAATAAAATTCTAGAAAATTCAAATACCAAGATAGCAGCAATTGAAGAGAAACAAGGAGTACAGAGTAAATACGACGAATTGGAAAGAGTCTTACAGGAAGTTGGAACAGAGGCAAAATTATCCAGACTTAGCAAAGACAAAGTAGGTCCTATAGCCCGTCAATTGATAAAGGAGAGAGCACTCATGTTAAAAGATAGAAAAAACAAAAGAAAAGAAATAACTACAATAAGTAAACAAATAAACCTAAATATTAGAAAACATAGAAAGAAACTAAGAGATGAAAGAATAAATACACAAATACAGGTAACAGAAGGTGTTAAAAAAGCATGGAAAATACTAGAAGAGAGTAAGACTTGGATTCATAAAATGACACATCATAAAAATAGAAAGAGTAAGACAAATAGAGTTAAAATACTAAACGTAGCTACGGAATTCTACAGAGAACTATATAATGACCAAATGTCACAATCTCCAACAGTTCCGATGAGATATAAGACCAAAGAAAGTGAGGAACATATTCCAAGTATTCTGAGAGAAGAAGTAGAAAAAGCCATAAAAACTCAAAAGAGAAACAAAGCTCCCGGACAAGACAACATCTCAAATGAAGTTCTCATTGGCACATGTGAAATAATCCTAGATATAGTGACAAATCTATTCAATGAAATTCTTACCAATGAAGATCTGCCTAGCCAGTGGTCTACATCCTCTATAATTTTACTTCATAAAAAAGGCAGTAAAGATGATATTAACAATTATAGACCTATTTCCATGATGTCTAATCTATATAAGATATTTTCAAAAATTTTATTAGACCGCATAACAAAAATACTGGACGAAAACCAACCCAAAGAACAAGCTGGTTTTCGCAAGAACTTCTCCACACTAGACCATATTCTCACTATAAAACAAATTATACAAAAATGTAATGAATATAAAATTACATATTATTTGGCTTTTATAGATTATAACAAGGCCTTTGATTCCATTAAACATATAAAAATATGGGAAGCATTAGAGAGTCAAGGAATTCAATACAAATATATCAGACTCATCAGCAATATATACAAAAATCTGAAAGCAAATATAAGAACCGAGAAGGCAGGGGAATACTTTGACATAAAAAGAGGTGTACGACAAGGAGACCCATTGTCACCTAAGCTATTCTCTGCTGTCCTAGAACTAATATTCAGGAACCTTAAATGGGACAAATATGGCATTGATATTAATGGGACATTACTGAGCCACTTAAGATTTGCAGACGATCTTATACTTATTAGTCAAAACCCGAATAATCTGCAAGAAATGATCGATCAACTAGTAAGCGAGAGTGGAAAGGTAGGACTATCAATGAATATAGGAAAGACCATGCTTATGACTAATGGTGAAAAGACCTTAATCAAAACCAACAACCGTCCCATAGAATATGTAGAGGAATATACATATCTCGGGCAAATAATATCTCCACATAATTTATCCACTAAAGAGATTGACAACAGAATTAATATAGCATGGAAGAGATATTGGTCAATGAAGGAAATAATGAAAAACCAAGATATACCACTAAAATCAAAACAGAAAGTATTTAATACCTGTATATTGCCAAGTATGACTTATGGATGTCAAACATGGAGCTTAACAAACAAGAATGTTAAAAAACTTGAGACCTGCCAACACAGTATGGAACGAAGTATGCTGAACATCAGAAGGAAAGATAAAATAAGACTTGACACAATAAGGAAAAAAACTAAACTTAACGATGTAACATATACTATCAAAAAATTAAAATGGAGATGGACTGGACACCTCATTAGAAGTAAACATGAGAAATGGTCAAAGGAGGTTCTGGAGTGGTGTCCAAAATACAATAAGAGACGGAGAGGAAGACCGAACTACAGATGGGAGGATGATGTCAAACGAGTAGCAGGTGCAACATGGATGAGGAAGGCAAGGGACCGGTCAATATGGAAATCTCTAGGGGAGGCCTATGCTGAAGAGCAAGACAATTAAAATAAAATTACCAGTGTCAATATTATTATATTCCTAATTCAATTCAATTAAATTCTAATAAAATGTATTGTAATATTGTATATCTAATAAAATTATATTAATTCTATGTCAATTCATTGGCACTATTTTTGAAAAACAAAATATGTACCTACCTAATAGTTTAATTAATTGTCAATAAAGGCTATTTTTATTTTTATTTTATTTTATTTATCATCGTTCGTCAAAGAGTAGATACAAGTTTGTTGTTACTAGAGATTTCGTTGTAAGTTGAATTCAACTTAACTATATATAACTATAAAATCGTCTACCCTGTAAATGATAAAGACGTAATATGTGTATCTGTAACATGTACTAAAAGGTCATGTAAATGAACTAATTGTCATCTAAATCCATTTCAATGTCAGATATCGCCACAAAAGTCCGAATAGGGTATTACACCATTTTTTAAAAACTGTTTTAAATTAATCCTGAGATCGTAATGAACTAGTAGAAATTTTGTTAATTTTTTTTAAAACCGAAAATCGCCTTAAAATCTGTTTTTTATTTATGATTTTGAATTTTCGCGCGGAAACGCTAGCCGCCATGCTTTTTCATCTCGTGACGTCACTCGGTTAGTAAACAATACGACTGCGAAAGACCAAGTAATAAGATTCGTGAAAATAATGAGTTATCATTGGTGTCTTGTGCCTGAATGCAAAAATACAAGTGTAAAAACGCCACAAAAATTATGGATTCAAGTGCCAAGTGATGTAAAAATGAGAAATACTTAAAGTATTAATCATTGGCAGATTTGTACTTTCTGCTTTCACAAAACCGTCTTCCATAGTGAAATAAAGGCTAGAAGTCTACAAACGTGTTAATAACTCGTAAATTTATCAAAATAACAGCGCACAACTTATTTTCAGTAGATTGTTTACAATCGGAATGACGTCACGGCGGGATACAACATGGCGAATGGCGTTTTAGACATTTGAAAAACAGATTAGAAAAGACGATTTTTAAAATGGAATTATAAAATTAAAATTGCAATATTATGAATAAATATCGACGTTTCTTGTTTACTTTTTTCGAAATCTATTATGAACAAACATTTTTATATTTTTTCTTACATAGTGTAAAATACCCTATTCTTATTGAGACTTCGCCTGAGGCGATAATAATATCTAAACATTCAAAACCGATTCAATTTAATTTGAATAGGCAGTGTTTGTGCAATCAGAGTTCTCGCGTGCAGACTGCCGCCATCAAACGCCGCAGGGTCAATATCTATATAAAATCCATTATCAGAATCGGACCTACCAAGTATATAATGGAGGCTTAATTTCTATTATACTTATGCAGTCTTGGGCTACAGCTGCTCTGTCTGTTGATTTCATAAATTTCTTGGAGCGACGCAGTTCAATAAATCTACATTACAGCGCCAAGTTGGTACCTATTTCTGTTTTGTTTTATAAAATCAAAATCAAATCAAATCAAATCGTTTATTGCTTCCTTAATGTATGGTACAGGAGGCCAATTCTCGCGTTTGCGATATTTTATCGAATTTGATAATATATCAAACTTCTTTTATCGAACAAAATTATCACAAAATCCTCCAAAATGGTATTCTCGAACCTATTCGACATAAAACTCGATATTATATCGAAAACTAGGGCTTCTCTAATTGAAAACACGTTCCTTTTTCTCGATTATACTGAACTACAATCGAGAAATTTATGTTTTACTTGTTTCATTAAATATTTTATATAAAACCAATGTTTTAATAGTGAATTTATGTAAAAATAGTTATAATACTTTATTTTATGTAACTTAATAAGCTCCAATGCAAATTTATAAAATGCAAAGAAAATGAAATATTTTAGAGTTGATGGAGAGAACGGAACGCGAGGATACTTGTCATTGTTTGTTTATTGTGTGTGTGAGGATAAGTGATATTTGTTATCGGAGTATCAATTATATTCTTATGTATGATATTGTTTTTTTACGAAATTGAATCGAGAAACAAATAAGGTATGGTACTCGAGGCAGAAAAAAGCAAAGTATGTATCTATCCAAACCTCTATATTAGGCTTCAATAAAATAATTTTATGTAAACAACGATTTCCAATAAAATTGAATACAAAATCATCAGCATTCATATTTTACTAAACCATAGCTGAAGAAAAATACAAAGCGTCTTGTAAAGTACGAATATTATGTTATTCAATAGCTTTGAAGCAACAAATATCACACACGATATGGTTTTCGGCCACGCTCGACCACTCGATGCGTATCGAGGGCTGACGCTGGATAAATGTCACATTTGAAATCACGAGAATACGCACTTTCGATATTTATCGATATCCGCCATGTTTTTTCGATAAATGTCGAAATTGATATTATATCGCAGATCCCAGAATTGCCTCCCTGGGTCTTTACTTATATATAGGACAATTATAAATAAGTTTGTTTATAATAAATTGCAAGGAAGCGCCGATTGACCACCAGATCAAGCGCCGCAAATGGGCGTGGATCGGCCACACGCTTCGTAGGGACCCCACGCATATTCCCAGGCAAGCTCTCGAATGGACACCGCAAGGCAAGAGGAAAGTTGGACGACCCAAGCAGACCTGGCGGCGTACCGTTGCAGCGGAGTTAAAGGCGGTCGGGCTCACCTGGTCGGAGGCGAAGCGCATCGCCCAAGACAGATCCCAGTGGAGAAGCACTATGGACGCCCTCTGCCCCACCTGGGGGCCTTAGGACCTTAAGTCAAGTAAGTCATAATAAATTGGTTTAAACCCTTAAATTAACCCGTAACAGTTAAAATTGTCTAATACCAAGAGTCTACGCACTAGCTAGAGTAAATACACACACTGTCTCTACATACGACATTGCTGTGGTGATTGAAAGCTTCACGCTACTTCAATCTTTTAGAAAATTTCGATTACATGGGAAACCGATGAGAATAACTTTTACACGGGATTAAACCGACTAAGTGTTTTTAATATGGCTGACTTTGATAGGTTTACTATTTATAAAGTAATACGTAAGATTTAATGATTAATTAAGTATCGTACTTATTTACAACTTTGCATTTTGAAATCGAAGCTGTTGAAATGGGCGTGGTCTTGATATTTCATTTACCGTCTTGGTGTTCTTGTCAGCTGCACTTTAATGAATGTGTGGGCGGCATCAAGGCTAAAATTTATATAGGTACTTAAGGTACAATCTGTCAATATGCTATAAAAGATTTTCCAATCTGAATAACTTGTTATTATCATACAAACTTGGTCGTTGGTTATGGGGTACAGTTGTTGTTTCTATATTGCGCAGTTCAACGTACTTTACAAAAGTCGAACACGGCGATAGCAATATTCAAACCTCCCAAAATCGGCACAGTCACGATGTGCAAATACGTTAACGGTAAAGTGCGAGGTCGGCTCGTACGAGCATCCGCGATGCCCCATGTGACCGCATGCCGTGCTGGATAGCTAAGGATATAGATGGGTAACCACCCGGGTTAAAGCCCGAGACTGGGTTAAAACCCAGTTGTCACCTACTTTAATGTATAGGACTGAAATGGGTGACTGGGTTTTAACCCGCGTGGTTGCCCATCTCTAGCTGAGGGGACGAGACGTCTTCGGAAACCCGAGGCATGGGGAGCCGACACTGCGGACGTACGGGACGGTAGAATTGGCATGACTTCATCGTGCCAGATCTGCATACAAAGTATACTATTGTATAAGTACCATTGAATAATTATTTCGTAAAGGTGGTATCTTGATTTAATGCGAATTAAACCTTCAATACAAGTTTGGTTTGGTTGATGGGTGATAAATTAACATGGCAATTAAAATGCTATCGCAAAATGCTTTGGTCTATTAAACCGTTTTGTGAATAAAATTACACAATTATGCTAGGAACCTAGTGTCTGTTAACATAAAACTGTTTATTTTGGTTTCACAATGTGTTCGTTGTTTACACATGCTTATGCTTTTGTTAGCACGAGATAATAGTTCATACCAGCAGATTAGCAAATCCGGGAAATATTTAGATACTTATCTAACGTTAACGAACGTAGTGCTTTATAATATACCTAATTTTACCACATGGGTTTTATTTAAAAGAAAACCTAGGTGACCGACTTTTTGCGGCAGATTCCCAACACTTCAAAAATTTGGTACCAGCGGATACACACCAATTTATTAACATTCCATGCAAGTGTTCCCAGCAGCGGCTCAATGAAAATTATTATAACTAAGTAATTACAATTACCAAAAGATTAATTAGTTAGTTCTTTGGTATTCCGTCATATAATTCAAATTATACTTAAAAAGTTTAATATAAAAGAAGTTAAAAAAATTATTGTACCTATTGTTTAAACTTTTAGGTACTAAGGAAGGTACATAAATCTCTTAAAGAAAAAGTGGAAAATTCAAAAGAAATCAACAGCGGAAAAATACCTCTACAAATTACTTGATCAGCTGGAAGGACTTTGTATGAAAGCATTTGTTTAGTTTCCCCGTAAATTTCCTACAATATTTTCTTTTAAGTGCTGCAAATGAGGAGTATTTTTGGAGCAATAATTAAAAAAAAAGAATTTTTGTCTGTATGTTGGTACGCGCATTGCGCAAAGTACTGGACGAATATTATGATGCAGTTTACTTTACACACTTGCGTTGTTGAAGGTCTTACTTAAAATCTAGCGTAGGTTTTATCATGATACGCGGCTTAGAACCTGAGATATTATAACAAAAATTAAGTAAAATTACATACATTAAATTATTCCCAAACTCTAGATCTTAGTCAAAATACGCGGATTGGCCGTTACGTTACTACAAGAACTACCTATTTGATTGTAGCGGTAGCGTTTACAGTGAGCCTTATATGGTCTGCTCTTGGCAATATTTTACACGATTTTTTTGATAGGATTTATTATGGATTTTTTTACTAAAATTACTTTGAAATTATTAAAGAAATATACACGTAGCGCCATCTATTATTGAGTAGACTAAATACCACTTTTGAAAATGGGAAAAAATAGTAGTATATGTCGTAAATGTATATATATAACGTAGAAATAAGAAAATATAGTATTATTTAATATTTTATCTGTGGTAGGTAATACTTGAAAGTATGTACAGAAAATAATAAAAAAATTATAAACTTTTGTTTGACATGTTAACTGCTTACAGTGCCATCTATTGTAGAATAGATGTATTATTAACAACGAAGCTACTTTTTAAGAACCTTAAATGCTCACAGATGGTTACGCCATCTGTGAGCGTAACATTCATCTTGAAATGCGGCTTCTAGGCGCTAGATGGCGTAGCATTCATCTTGAAATGCGGCTTCTAGACGCTAGATGGCGTGTTATAGCCCTTTTTGTTTTTAAGTTGATCTTTGTCTTATTTCTAAAGCTCATTATGGCTGTTCATAATGGATAAGAATCATTAATGATTTATGAAAGGATTACAAGGCTGTCCAGTAATTTTTTTTTATAACTTAACTTATAACAGTATTTCTGTTTGAAGCCTGTGTAATCCGTCGATCTAATCCGAAGTATCTTATTACTAATAAAAAATACTTATTTGAAAAATCAAGGGTAACATAAGTTACACGTAGGTAACTTAAGTCACACGGGAAGTTATTATTATTTGTTGACATCTCCTAAACTCCGGCAGATGCGTATCCAGTCGCCGTGTTCAGTCAGTCAATATTAGAGGAGCGGGTAAATATATTCCACTGTTTACGTTGCCTGCTCCTAATATTTACAAAATAAAGTGTAACGTGAACCCACCATTAACTTGTAGTGTTAAGTTATAATACTTATAATCGCAGGCCATCCCTATGGAGAAAATATAAGTCGCGAACTGAAGAGGAAAGCACTTTTTTTATGAATTTACTAGCCGCGTTTGCGCCCGCATCGCTCCTGTGGGAATTTCGGAATAAAAAGTACCCTATGTGCTATTCCCGGTATTTTTCTACCCGTATAGGTACCAAATTTCATCGAAATCCGTCCAGTAGATTTTGCGTGATTGAGTAACAAACATCCTCACAAACTCACGTTCAAACTGTCGCATTTATAATATTATGTAGAAGGATAGGAAGTAGGATTTGGAAGACTAAGGACATACATTTATGGTTCATGTGAAGAAGACACCGCTGCTGGCTGTAGCTGTATGCAATACAGTGTTTTACTTGGGCATTATTCAGTTTTGTTTGAAGATAAGACTAAGTTACTGCTTAGTCTTATCTTCAGTCATACTCTTAAAATTTAAAATGATTCCAGAATTTAATAGCTAAGAGCTAAATAGAGCAAGACATGTCGTACTATGTATGGCTTTCTACATTTATAGCGCTGTAATTTGTTCTCCTATTTTATTTTTTATTTTATTTTATTTTATTAAAGAAACCAACAGCGTATACAGTTTACAGTATTACAGTTCTTAATCTATAATAAGGCCAATAAAAGGTTTCTCTTTCTATAACGATAATATTGTCGATTAAATGGTAAAGAAAATGTAATGATGGCGCACTAAATAATACCCATGAATGTTAAAAGTGTAACTAGGTATGTATGTTGTAAAGAATTAATAAATGTGACCTAATAAATGTGACCTGTGGAATGAGTTTACATTAAATTATGAATACGAATAAGTACATAAAAATATAAATAAATCAGGATTTAAATAACAAACAGAAGAAAGAAAAAAAGTTGTTAAATTACATTGGCAAGCAATTGTAGTTTATCTATATAGTTAACAAAAATAAATAAACACAAAATTAGGAATGTTTAAGTACCTCGATTATTTGGTGCTTAAATTTTGTCTTGGAGCTTGAAAAAGGGTCAATATTAGCAAATGTAGTATTGTACGTATAAAAAATTCTCGCAGTTATCATATTTTGGGCGTACCTTGTTTTGAACAGTGGAGTATAGAACAAGGGGGTATGACGCGTCCTACTAATATTATATACCTTATTAATATACCTTATATGAAAAGAGCAAAAATAAAATATTTATTACAATTTACTGATTAGCCCAAGTGCAAAACTAACGATAATTAATAAAATTTGGGTTACAAAAAGATATTATTTAACGTACCATGTACCATTTACAGCCGGCTGATGAGTCAGCCTCTTTTGAGTCATCGACTCGGCAGCGGTTGCTTGCTGTGAGTAAAATATTTTGATCCAGTTTCATAAACAGGACAAAACGTTATTGGTTAAATTTAAAACACCAAAATCCCTCCGGATCAGTTGTACTATAGACTATAATAGTACCATGGATGGTAGAAGTGACATTATGTGTGGCTATTTATTTATTATACGGAAAATCTGTATGAGATTAAATTCCTGAAAATCTATTAATGTGGATGTTGTACCTGAAAAACTTTAAGAAAATTAAATAACTTGACTATAGCATATTATTAAAGCACAACTTAGGTCTAGCAAAAAAGGAGATTGAATAATAGTCGAATTTAGCAGTAGAAGGAGGCAAGAAATGAAATAGGTACAGGATAACTAAATTTCTTATAATATAGGTAGAGAAAGGGAAGTAATGTGTCAATGGTATCTCTTTTCTTCGTTTAGTCGGATAGTTGTGTTTATAGTTTCTACATGAAGTAGAACATCAATAAAAGCTTTACAAAAGATCTTACAACATAGAAAAAGCTCTCTTGTTATGTATAAATGAGTAATCCCGTAGGTGTTAATGACAGATCGCGTTGCGTGTCAAAATAGCGAGGTTCCTCAACCCTGCAATAATTACTTGGAACAATAACACCCACACTGAGTACAGGCGCTATTCAAATACATGCCGTTGAACCTACGAATCCCGGCTCTCGAAATGGCAAAGGGTTTTTATAATTGAATACATTTGGTAACCACATGTTGGTAAATAATAATTTTTGTTTAACATTGTGGCTGTGGCAGATTCGTTGATTATGATTACCTACGAGTATATATATGTGTTTTAATGCATAAACGTGACTGAGTGACAGTTTTAGGTCTTCAAAAACATTTATCGGTGAAAATCGATTCTCTTTTAAAAACAAAACATGTTTAGTACTTACTTAAAATAATATTAGGTTTATTCGTGTACACATAGGTAACGTCATAAATGTTGTAGTAACTGCGAAGGTAGAGTTTCATATATATGGTAGAGTCGTATTTTTTAGCTTTCGCGCGTGTCAGACTGGCCGTCAATTTCGTCCCCATGAACTAAGAAAGTAGTACGCATCGCATGTTTGTAATAATGAAATTGGAATAATATGTCGGTCGATGGGTCAGCGATACCAAATCCCAGATTGTTATTACCTCAGAATTAATAAATAATTTTGTTGTTATTGTTATCAAATTAAGTAGGTCAAAAAATCTTAAATCATCGATTACTGATTATACACAGATGTAACCGTGTCTATTTATGGAGTAATACGTAGGGTATAAATGTAGAGTCACGTAAGTAGAGTTCTGCAGCCCTTCATAAAGCATACGTTCGTGAGCTACTGGCTATCAACACATCGCTCCCCTCAGCAATGCATCCATTGTGATGCACAATATAAAATGTTGCAAGATTGAAATAATAATAGCGGCGTGATGCTCCCTCATAGGCATCGTTTATCTAGCCGATTCTATCCGCTCAAACTGGTTTCACTGCTGGTGTCGACAGGCGCTCTCATTTAAGTCGGGTTATTGGCTGCAAGGAGCAAAGATTTAAATCAAAGCAGTTTTTGTCCAAGGCGAAGTTCTCATGTTCTTCATGACTGAGAATAGTTAGTGACATTTAGTAAGTGGTGTCGCGGTAACGGTCCTCGAGACTGTGAGTGTTTGCGGCCAGCTGCAATCAGATGATACGAGTGAGGCAAGTCCACACATCATCGGGTGGCTTGGCTGGCAGCCCTCCGCGCGGCGCCCGCTCAACACCAGTCGGCCTGAGCGCGACCCGGCACGCGCACCTATACGCAGCGCGATTCATCGAACCGAATTTATAATCGAAACATTCGAATACAACTGTCAGATTACGATTGACAGGACTGAGTGATAGTGCTGTGTCTGTTTCAGTGTTGGTAAACTTACGTTCATTGTTTATTTACATAGCTGCGGTCGGCGTCCGATAAATCGATATATTCACATTTCTCGATTGATGTAATTGAGCCCATTCATGAAAATAAATATTAGAGTTTACAGCTTTTGAAATAGGTTTCTGTCATGCTTTATGATACTTACCTGGTTTTCAGTTTCATTTATTTTATATTATAGTAATGAAAAATTGTTAAAACTTTTAAAAATCGTCGGTTACAGCCATAAAATTTTGAATGTTATAATATAAGATAGGTAAATTGTAAACTAAATGATGTTTTGTTTAAGTGAAGCATAAAAGCATATAAGTCATAATGTTATGAGAATTTTTCTTAGGTAGGTATTTTATGCTTCGAATAGTTGATAAGAATGTTGTTCGCATTATGGGGCAATATATGAACATCATGAAAAAGGCATTCAAAGCGTAGGTCTCTATGAATAACACAATAATAAATTCATGGAAGATGAGTGTAAGAGTCATTCTTCACATAATAGGAGTAGGAAAAATGTTTTAGTATGTTTATAGGCAAGTATGCGTTGAGGGCAAACAACGTACCTATGTTCGAAATTCTGGTAACATACTAATCTGGCCTGATGGCCTGGCTTGATGATGTAAAAAATAATATCTGGTCTTATGGTAATTTGTATGGCTGGTCAAATAAAAATCTGGTATAGTGCGTCGAAACATTTAATACTGTATGGAATAACAAAGGTATTCAAGAAAACCAGGTACTATTTCTTGTTCAGCGTGTTTTCTGACTCTGTGGTGTAAGTGACACTTTACAGTGCACTGTAAAGTTTAATAAAAATAAGTTCAAAAGTTTTTACGTTTTTTTAATAGTAGAATATAATCTTTATACCATCCATTACACAAAACTACAATGATTTAAACAGGAGTATATCCAATTAACTAAACATTAAACTTTTAATTGCATAATCGAACAAACTTTTTTATTGTAGTTCGACATAAAACTGGCCCTTCAGAAACTATAATAGCACCTGTTTTTATATTATACCTACTTGAGAGAATCGATCACCGTCCGTTGCTAGGAGAGCAACCGCACAATAAACCTGGGGGCCGATTCCACTAATTACAAACGTCGATATTGTGTCTCAATTGTGTGTCAAGAGCCAAAGAAATTGAAATAAAGTGACAAGATCTCTGTAAGACTTCTATGTTTTATTACGATTTCTTTGGCGTTTGAGACACAACTGAAGCACGACATTTACGTTTGTAATTTGTAGAATCAAGGGCCTGGTTTATGGTCACTAGCTTCTCTAGAGGCTCAAATCGCGCCAGTTGAATGAGCGAGTTACCCATTTCGAGTAACTGATTTTGAATCACGAATACTTATTTATACCACAGATTATGAAATTGCACTATTTATCTCTGTCTAATATCGAAAGTTTACTATGATTGTACATTGTGTTTTATTATACACTAGCTTTTGCCCGCGGCTTCGCCCGCGTGAATTTCCCACGGGAACAGTGCTTTTTCCCGGGATAAAAAGTAGCCTATGTGCTATTCCAGGTCATTATCTACCTCTGTACCAAATTTCATCGAAATCCGTCCAGTAGATTTTGCGTGATTGAGTAACAAACATCCTCACAAACTCACAAACTCACATCCAAACTTTCGCATTTATAATATTAGTATGGATTAGAATGCCTGCTTTCATGTGGGAATTTAGGTAATCAAAATAATAATTATAGGATATTTTTTCTCGTAGTTTAAACGAGAACTTAATATTACTTACTACATGACTAGGACATCTTATAAAAAAGCATTTACAGTAAAATACCCCAATATGAACTATCTAACCGAAACTCTCTCTGTCATTGCGAGCTTATGGCCGTCGAGTTAATATCTCGGGGAGTTTTCCATAAGCTTCATTTGAGGTCAACTTTCCTCGACGACATACAAACATAGCTCACTTAAATCTAGGCCTTTCAAAATCCTAAATACTCAATTCATAACTTACATACTCATTCATAAAAGATAGAGTCAATGTGTAAATAGCCATACAACTATCATAAATTGAGGTATACAACTATCTATAAGAGTGATATAATATCAGCCAGGCTAAACAATATTTTGTATTGTAACTAACAAGTTAACGAAACTTTTATATAAGTAGTGCATTCGGAACTTTGTTTAAGTTTTCAAAACATAACATCGTTGTTGTAAAGCTAATCGTTGTTATTGTGTTAACGTCGGTTGGTCTTGACTGCACATTGCACATGTTACTCATACATGACTTTCAGTAACCATAATTTATGGCGTTTTGTTCAATTTTATGCGCCCTTCTTGCGCCTGCGCCATGTATGCAGTTCGTGCTGAATACTTCTTTGTTAAAACAAATTGAAGTATGCATCTGGAAATTTGGGTATTGCAAATACACAAAGGAATCAATGCTATATTAAATTAGTTTTCTTCGTCTCTTTTAAAGATTTGATATGATTATAAAAATCAAATAAAAATAGCTTTATTCTATCTCACTATTAATATTAATAAATTTAGATTCAAATTGAACAATCAATTTAAATATTGAAATATTATTATGTAGTTCTTATTAATTTTGTTCTACCTCGAATTGAATGCCTTGAACAGACAAATCTGCCAGAGCTGTAGATTAGGAGAACCATCGTCTGTAGTCGTATTGTTTCTTTACTCTTTACTAACCTATGCAAAAGCATTGATAAAGGTCCAGTGTTTGAGACAAATTATATTGAGGAGTATGCCACACCTGTACTGCACTCAGCATGAATTTTGGTTACAATGCACGGTGATTTGTTTAATGATAGATACAATTTAGACCGAGGCTTCACATGCTACATCCGGGAAAAGTTATTTTCGTTCGTTGACCGTCGTTTGGTTGGTGTTTTTGTCAATTGTATAGTTGTAGTCACAAGTTGTGGCATTCGAACGGTGTTAGAATTGTGGCACGCGCCGCGCGCCGCCTTGGTCCGTTAAAGTTGCTTTGGAAAATAGGTAACTACTTCACACTCCATTAATGAGGAACAATCGTTTGGTACTTTTTATTTAGTACATACTAAAGCGCTAATTTAGCATAAAATATCCAGGATTTATACCAAATCTGACAAATATACTTTTCGTTTTTATTATATATTGAATACTTTTAGTAACAGGAAATAAAGAATCGTTAATTTTAGTGGATAGAAGGTATGGATTGAAATAATTGAAAGATCGTATGGAGCATTTTGAAAAAGTTTCTCTGTTAATCCATAGCATTAAAGCGGTCACGAACTAGCATCTGTTATTATCAAGCCGCTATAAAAATTCCAATGTACTTACAAAATAATTGCGTTTACTAAGCACGACTACCAGGCAATGACCTTTCATAGTACGTTTACAAGAAAGGAAAAAATATTTTATGCAGCCATTACAGTTAAGATGCCATTGTTGGTAGACCCATCAAAATCTCGGATAAATGTGGACGCCGTTATATGTGAATTAACATAGGGGTATTATCTTTAGTCTATCCTCAATTATGTGCTAACGGAAGGAGCGTTTTTATATCGGCATGTTTAAAAAATATATAGAAGTATATTTATTGCTGTTGACATTGGTCTTACCGGTATCGGAGTACCGTAACACCGGATTTGCCGGACACCAATGTAACCAGTCCACATAGCCATGTGAATAGATCTCAAATATCACCCACTCATTTGTAATGCTCTCGTAAATAAGCCAGTCTGGAAAGTAGAATCTACTGGAATACACTGCAGAACTCGCAGGATCAGTACAAAAGCAGACGTTTTATGTATCCACGAATATATTTATGTATAAACTTGTTTATTGAAAGGCTAACCTACATTATTAAAACATATCGCAAGGATTCTAACACTGTTTTAGGTTTAGGTCAATTTATATCTATAGCATATTTTGTAAAGCACGCAGAGTTCTGTTTTAAATTCTTATCAAATGGTGTTTTGATTACGTATATGACTTGCGGATAATTCATAATTCTCATGAACACAATGAATGAGTTAATTATGTCAGAAACGTGATGTATCTAATTAATGTTATATCTGAGCGCAGCCTTTACGCTTATTTGAACAGTTGCGGACGTCGACCGTAGTGAGATTATTCTGTTACTTCCTTTAGAATAAACAATGAAAGTGTGACATAAGATTCGCACCAGGCGATATTTTCGGATGTGCGCTGGTGATGAGTAAAACAGTTTTCCTGGTGTCCGTGTGTCAGTGATGGTGTTTATCCGCAATGCCGGATTGGCGATACAACGTGCTGTCGACGAGCGAGGCGTACATCAACTCTGAGGGTGCTCCCGGGGACCCGCTGGCCGCCAGCTACCCGCGCCGCGCCGACCGCTCTCGCCCGCTCCACACATGCCCATATACAACAATTTTTCTCGGAACTCGAGCTCATCATAGACTACAGAGTGACGCTGGCGATCCATACGCAGATGTTTACTCAGTTGATCGATCGTCAAATCTTACAGATACATCTAGCTTTGCTCATTATGAAGATTGTCGGCAGATGGATGCTGAGGATGGCGAAGAAAAATTGGCCGGTGGTGTGATGTTACAAGTTCAAAAAGTGCCATATACATCTAGCGTGTTTTACGTTTCGACAAAAACGGATACCATACGCAAAGAAATAGTACAAACAGATGACTTGTATCTCGTTGAGGGTTCTGAGTCAGATGCTCTATCGTCCTGTACCTGCGATAGTTTTGAACGCTGTGAATTTGACTGTAGAGATTTTGAGCCATTTTCGGATACGTGCTGCTGTGATCCACTCAGCGATGGTGTATGTAGTCGCAGTCCTAAAGAAGTAGATTCGCCAGAACACTTCTGCGATCGCCCGGCAGAAGATGACGGAGTATCAGCTCGAAGTGATATGGATGGACTAGACTTAGCACTGTTTGAACCTGCGCAGGCAGACGATTGCGAGAATATTCCTGAAAAATCAATTTCTACGTCGGTGGCGGCGGCACTGTGTGGTATATTATACTCTTTACCAGATGCTAGTGCTGGTAAGTAATAAATATGTTTATTAAAATTTTTATCTTCATAAACTTATTATTACAAACGCCATAATTTCTTATTTTAATTCAGTCACCGGACTTTGAGATTTTGATGATAATTTGGTTAGATACAATACAATACAATCTGTGATAGATATCTTCGTAGATAGGGTAGATACTTTTTATCCCATAATTTCATGGAGGTCGAAGCCCGACCCGGGGCGCGGCTTATTTTTTTATAAATAAGGCACTGGTATTCTGGAACAGCCAGTTGATAGCCTTCAATTAAGGTGATTAGGAGTGCATCGGCTCGCGCTTCGCGGCGCTATGCCGGCTGCCGTGTGGTCTGCGTAGATCGGACTTGTATCGGATACGAGCAACGGTGTGCTGCCGCAAATTACTATCGCATCAATCACTAACAGTCATTGTCATTGCCGCTGTAACAGCTTGCGATCCTTAGTGACATGTACACAACATGTGTCAGTCATGGCCATAATAAGCATATCGTTAATTCGACGTGAACATACTTAGGTCTTGTTAAATGTTCGTGTTGACATGCCAAATCATATTTGAAAAATGATTCTCATGATTTATATTAATTTATGCAACAATGTTTTAATTTATTACCTGAAACAAGTGAATTGAGTTATGTCTTACCAAAATATGGTCATTAATTATCTTGTTCTAAATCTAGTTAAAGTTTTGCTTTAACCTTATATTATTCATGCGAAATAGCGGCAAGATTATTTGATTTAACTGCAATTATTACAATACGAGTTATTCAATTTAAATAAAGGCAAAGCATTTTTTTATTCGAATTCTGGTTTTATATTGAAAATAAACTACATAATTACGGTTGAAACGTTTTGCTATATAAGGTAGAGGTGCTTCTATACCGTTAATGATTTTGGGTCGTACAATTTTACGCATTCTTACATGCGCTACATTACGGAAGTCAGCTGAGATTAATAGGCAGGTGGCAGCACTGTTGAACACAGCCACAAACTTGCGACCGTTAGAACTCGTAAGTTTCTAATTACCGGCCCAGATAGAGGCCGATTGGCGGCTCACATGCAAATTCTGTCGATGCACCAAACGATAACAGAAAATGTAACAGACACATACATATACGTACTATTATAGACCTATAGGCGTGTTTACAAGGCGCTGTTTAAACTGTTACTTGTTACAGAGTTAAAGAAAAAATAAATGGATATTGTTCACAGACATTTTGTTTATGTACACAACATTGTTAATTATGTCCGTGTAAAATAAGATTTTAATAACCCGTTCATAAATAATTATGTAGAATTTGTAGGAGCCATCCATCCATATAGGCATGTTCAAAATTCAGTAGATACCAAGACGTTTGTTTGTTTGTTGAGTTTCTAGTAAGAAAAGGCTGTAGTTGCTACTGTTACGAGATTTTTGCATGAAACGGAGCTCATTATTATTTTATGCATACCGTGGTTTGTACATTGTTATACTCAAGTGTTGTTTAATTTTGAAATTTCTTTGCAATAGTAATTCTTTGAATTTAAAGTTGTTTTGAGCTAAAATGAACGTTTTGCAAACAAAGTTTCATTTGGAACATGCTTATAGAAGGTTGCAGGGTCAAATTAAATATGTGTGTCAATAGTCGATTTCTTGTCCAATAAATAGAGTTAATAAAAACGCATACTGCAAGCAAAAATATTTTTTCTTCAAATACAAACGAACGGTAACGAACTCGTACTTGTTATTATCTTTTTCAGCGAACATTTTGTTTTCAGAAACTTAAATATTTCGCTTTCCGACCGTGGCGTGGCGTGGGAGTGTTTGTCTTGCGTGCTTGGGGCAGGCTTGTGAATTGTAAATGCAGTCTCACAGCTATTAAATATTTGACAAGTCAACGTTAAATCAACTGGTTGACTTGCAGTTTTGTTTTAGTTTCGTATATTCTAACCTAGATGTAGAAAAAAATCATTCTTCGAAAATTTTATTTCTATATCTATGATTCTAACATTTAACTACAACGTCACCTTCAATCCTTTTTTAGCAGTCGTGTAAAATCGGAAATGTGAACAGAAATATATAACTTCAGCACGTACGCTTGTCATAATAAAATAATAAATAACAAGCTAATTATTAAAAATAAAAAACACGACTGACAAGTTTTTACTCAAAAAATACATATAAACATATAAGTTATATACATTTTTGAAATCGCCTTTTAAAGCCCTTTAATTTGATACCCCACTCGATAAGATTGATCAAATTTTATTTTTTTGGTCTGCTATTTATCGCATATATAATCCGCCATTTTGTTTTTATGATGACGTCATATAGCCTATGTCACTCGGAGGAATGCAAAGAATCTAAAAATACCTCTCACATCAAAATCTGTTAAGCCGTTCAGGACTTATGGTGGAATAAAGAAACTTACATACATACATACATACATACATACATGAACCCTGAAAACATAACACTCCTTTTTTGGTCAGTCGTGTTTCTATATCTATGATTCTAACATTTAACTACAACGTCACCTTCAATCCTTTTTTAGCAGTCGTGTAAAATCGGAAATGTGAACAGAAATATATAACTTCAGCACGTACGCTTGTCATAATAAAATAATAAATAACAAGCTAATTATTAAAAATAAAAAACACGACTGACAAGTTTTTACTCAAAAAATACATATAAACATATAAGTTATATACATTTTTGAAATCGCCTTT
The DNA here is from genome assembly GCA_018467065.1 of Ephestia elutella. Taxonomy (NCBI): domain Eukaryota; kingdom Metazoa; phylum Arthropoda; class Insecta; order Lepidoptera; family Pyralidae; genus Ephestia; species Ephestia elutella. The sequence continues at coordinate 16,536,643 of CM031578.1, forward strand.
TAAAGCCCTTTAATTTGATACCCCACTCGATAAGATTGATCAAATTTTATTTTTTTGGTCTGCTATTTATCGCATATATAATCCGCCATTTTGTTTTTATGATGACGTCATATAGCCTATGTCACTCGGAGGAATGCAAAGAATCTAAAAATACCTCTCACATCAAAATCTGTTAAGCCGTTCAGGACTTATGGTGGAATAAAGAAACTTACATACATACATACATACATACATACATGAACCCTGAAAACATAACACTCCTTTTTTGGTCAGTCGTGTAAAAATAAAAAAGCCTTTTTTACAAGATGAAAAAGAAAATAAATAAAAATTATGATTAGCACATGCATTTTTAAATTTAAATTACTCTTTAGACATTACTTTTTAATACAAAAATAAGTTTAAAAAAAAAATATATAAAAATAAATTAATAGATTATTGTGTTACATTGTTTTATGATATTCATATTAAGTATATATTTTTTATCTTCCTACTATCATGCAAGAACCCCTCGTGTGAGGGTGAAGGCCTCCTCCAGACGATTCCAGCGTTCTCTGTCTTTGGCTATAGTCATCCAGTTATTGCCTACTGTTTTAAGAATGTCCTCATTCCACCGGGTGACAGGTTTACCTATTTTTCTAATTCCCACTGGACCAGTCCATGACGTTAATCGTTTTGTCCATCGGCTTCCATCCATTCTGGCCACATGACCTGCCCAGCGCCATTTTAGTTTTAGTGAGTAATTGAGTGCATCTGTTACCTTAGTCGCGCTTGTCATATATTTATGTTATTAAATAGAGGAACTCATAATATTTAATCGTGGCCATACTTTTCTCCCGCTTCCACATTAGATCACCGTCGATAAGTACGTGGTTGCGGCACAGGATGCACAAAATTAACGGCTTTGTGTGGCCGCGATTTCACATGCATGGTTATTTATGTACTATTTTGCGGAACTCCCTACCCTCTTCTATAAGGAGAATAAAACATTATTCGTACATGTGTCATGTGTGTAACATTTTGTTAAAAATAAAAATCTTCTCTCAATAATCAACATCTAGAAAATATTACATTTTATTATTACAGGTTATTTTTATTAAAAGAACGTCATGTCTTGGACAGCGAAAATATACTTATGAGTATATTTATCTCTCATAAAATACCTTCACTAATCTGTGCCTTCACTTACCAGTTTTCTAGTAACTCTTAGAGGAAATAATCTTGTTGAACTTGATCGGGATGAGACTGGAATACTGGATGTTCTTGTCCACTCGTGTGATGCAATCGTTTACTTATACTTTCTAATGAGCGCGGTCTTCCTGCATGTCTTGCAGGAAGGCACTCACAAGGCTATTAGTGGCCACTACCTCGATGAAGGCGATGATTAGCCTTTGAGACTTTAAGCTTTATAAAATTTATTGCATGGAGAAAACTTTTATAACAAATTAGTTAATATAGAAACTAAGGTTATTGAGGAAGGCGTAACCTTTTTGGTAGCGATAATGAGGGATTTTCCGAGACCCAAATCAAAAAAGTAATAGTTCCAGATTACTTCATAGATGGCGCTTCACGAGTTCGGCATTTAAAACAATAAAACTTAGTTAAAAAAACATCTAAAAAGTATCAATATTGAGATTTGTGTAATTGTCAAACTGTTAGGTGATTTTTTTGCTGCTTCTGGTTGACAAGAAAAAGCGCACAATATAGGTTCAGCCAACTCGGCTTTCATAAAACGCTATCTGTTGAGACTTTTTTATACTGATTTTTTTTTCTTAATTTAGCTGTCAGAAAATCGCTCATTAATTAATCAAATATGTATACTTTTGTCTTTTGTAATAATGTTGTCAGTATCATAGATAGTAAAATTTCAATTTATTATTTTCATCATAGCTATTACAATATTGAATAACACAACATTTATAATTAAAATCAGGTTTATAAATACATATTATGTATACAGTATATTATGCTAATAATTACATATTTATGTATGCATACATATTCATAGTAGTTGGCAATAAGTATGCGATATAGGTTAATCTCACTGTTGGCTAATGTTAAGGTTCATGTTTTTTGTCGATAAATGTAGTATCGATAATATCAGAAATGAGGGAAAACTTCGAGAGAGGAGATTTTTGGTCGAAAATGCCTCTTCTTTGCGCAAGCTCCGAGCAAGAACCTTAAACCGCATGTGATTGATTGCCTTCTATAAGAATTTTGATATAAAAAATACTAGCTGCGATATAAGGACAGTTACTGTTCATTCTGCAATTTCATGTAATGGCGAGCAATTTGTGTGGGAAACACGCAGACAATACGGTCACGGAATTGAGTTTACGGTATCTAATTATGTTATAATATCTGCAACTTATGAGTTGCCGTTTTGCTGTGCTCGAAATGTCATTGTTTATTTCGATCGATTACAAATAATTCAAACTAAGTTAATAGAACTTAGTTAGATATTATTCGAAAAATAGTGTTTGTTGTGTTACTAAAAATGTTTTAGTGTAATCTGTTACTTTCGTTCCTCTCCTTGCTCCTTCTTTCTTCCGATTCACTCGAGACAGGGATCTTTAGATTTTTGGGAAATCTTTATGCGCATAAATGTAAGCTTCCCAGTTATGAGTTCGTAAACCAATGTTAATCTATCTATTTGTATAGTTACTTGTTTGTGGTGGTAGTTAAGGATTTTGATTGAACCTTTACTCTTAATTCAAGATTTATCAGCTAGGGTTTGAAATACAGAAGGTAATGGCAACCATTCCAATATAGGAGGCGATTATGACCAATGTTTACGCTGTGTGATTGTGAGTGATACCTGGGCGCAGTTTACATAGATATAATATCGGATTGCGTTCAAGGCAAGGGTGTATGTTTGCTCATTTGTATTATTGACAAAGTGAACGCCTTATTGCCTTGTTTGTCCTTTAAAATTATCTATTAGAACAAAAATTGCAAGGCTATAGAATGTATTTGTAATTTAATAAGAGCTATGAAACTAAGTATCTATTTCTTCGCAAGAACATTATACTCGTACGATTAAGCTGTTCAGATATCTGATGCTATTAGTGTCTCCTTTGATAGTCTGTCTCAACAGGCTCGATTGCATAAAAAGATAAATGGTCGATTTCGGTAAACAGTAAATCTGTGAGTATTGTTTCGATGAAAGGTATTGTTTGCGTCGGTTAATCGTGACGGGCTGTTGGGAAATGCCGTGTATGGTTGTGACTAATTCAACCAATTTTTCATTGGATGCAATCGACCTTCTTCTAGCTTTGCGTAATGTTACTTAGTATATGTGTGATGAATGATAGAAGTACTTAAAAAAGGACGTACACGGTTTTACTATAATAGCCTTCCACTAGCACCTAGCTCTCGTGGAGTCATTGTCAACTCGTTTCACTCTCTAAAAACTAGTGTTAAGTTACTTACTCGTACTTGTTGTGTTGACAGTTAAACTATTCACAGCAACTATATAATATTACTATCTAATGTATTTTAAGTAGTAGTTGTTTTGACTTGGCTACAAAATTTGTTATATAACAACTTTGCTCATCAAACATAACATATAAACAATAAAACAAACTTCCGGTGCTTGCCACATTGGAGTTCTCTCGTCACGATTCACCATACTTGTTAAGTGAGTTACTGTGTCATTTTTGTAATCAAATACATAATTAATCGTTATGTTGCGTGGTGCATGCGTTTAACATTCATGTTTGTAACATCATCGGTTGCTTACGTTTATTAATTTCGAAACTCTAAATGTCGATGTTTTTTTTCCAGCGGGCTTTCATGTATCTTAATGCGTCAATTAAGTGACAAAAAAAAATAATAAAATTTATAAAACACTTTTTCATTTTATTTTATATAACTAATTCATATTCAATCCTAATTTAAATTGTCGAGATCTTTGGCATTTTTGAGAACTTATTATTTCAATATAATTATTAATTTCAAGTTTAAATTAAGTATTATGCAGTCACCTTTATGAACATTTAGCTAACCTTCACTTGAGGCTATCGTGGGAACTAGGTTCATAATGTTGAGCATTTCGGATTATGTTTCTGTTTATCTCAATAATCGAATAGGTCCTATAATATTTCGTTTTGTATAAACCTTGCTGTATGGTGCAAACGTATGATATATTTAAAAGGTTTTATAAAGGAAAAATAAACTTTATATTAATTACGGATTGACTAATTACAGTTAAAATTATGTTGAATGTTCTCATGACACTTATAATAAAATATCAAACACTGACTCCACCCACGTTGATTGTAAGGTCTTGGAGTGAGAAGCAAATAATTGATACAACATTCCGGGCCCTTACAAAATATTTCTCAAAATGTCAGCGGGCAGCTGACGAGCGACGGCGGCGCACGCGCCACTACAGGTGACAGTAGCCAGTGGCCGGCCAGGTACTGGTCTAACTGGTTCGCTTCCAGCATTTCGTTCTGACGTCATCTAACTTTATGCCATATCCGTCGGTATTCAGTACTTAATTGAAATAATCAATGTTTAAGAGATAGCTCTTAAGATAAAAAAAAAAATCACTAAACGTATTCCTTAATCCACTTTAACTTGCAATGACCGCCAAAAGATTTTTCGCTATCAAAGTTTAAAAGTTTATATTTTACAAGTTCATAAAAATACTCAATAATCAAAATGAATTTCAATTAGTAAGAACTTGTTTATATTTGGGCCATGACATCATTTCTTACATCGAATTTTAAATTAATAATTAAGAAATATTTATACAGATTATTTTGCGATACGATAGAAAAAAGATCTAAACTACAAATTTGAAAAATGTGTTGCTAAGCGCATATCTCATGAAACAAAGTTAAGTTAACCAAGTTGAACTATCCAAAGAATTTTTAAGTTCTTTGCGCAACAAAATCGGTTCAGCCGTTTTTGAAATATACGCATATTTTTAAAATAATAATCGCGAGGTCTAAGTTCGCGGCGAACTACTAGTTAATAAAATTTTAATATTTAAACAAAACACGATTCGACTACTTTATCATTCATCTATTGCAAATGACACCAAAGTAAAATGTTATATTAGTTTCGACTTATTAGCCAGTATAACCAATAATGGGAGGAAGTGTGCGTTTCGTGGAAACTCCAAGCGCCTGAGCATGCAAACACGTTTCCGGTGACGGAGAGCGATCAATAAGAAAGTTGCAAACACGTCAGCCAGTCAAACAATGCGTTAGGTAAATGTCAATGCTAATAATTAGCTTAGCTCAATATACTAAAAGCACTAGAGCCGTATAATTATGTATAATAATAGAATAATATAATAATAATTTCTGAAGATGATTCTATATCACTATTTTCATCAATCCCCTCGGCTTGTCCTTCTTACATGACAAGACATAAAACAGCATCAACTTCAAGTAGTATGCTCGAAAGTGTTGTGCAAGAAGTCATCCCAGACTTAGAAATTGCGCCCATTGAGAGCTTTTCCACAATGCGCAGACGATGGACATCTGAAATGAATAAATTCATTCTGCGTACTTACCTTTTGTTAACTTCACTCGACACCGACACAAGAGTTTACCTGGAACCTCTCCATCTAAAATTCATGGAACGATTCCCAGATGTGCAGGTCAGTCGCCAGAGAATAGGAGACCAGCGCAGAGCTATAATGCGAAGAAAATTATTGCCCCAAACTGACATAGATAAGATTTACGACGAAGTTAAGAATGAACTCCAAACTTTACAATCAAATATTCATTCTCAAACATTATCATCCATACCACCATCTACTTCACCTTCATCCATACCACCATCTATTTCACCTTCACCCCAGACAATAACAAATCCACCTTTAAATTTTCCCGTTACTAATACACAATGTAGCCAATCTCGAATGCGATGGACACCAGAACACAATGAAGCAATAATGCGAGCCTTTTATCGTATAACTCACCTAGGTACAAACCAGTCGGCCTATAGAAAACCTCTTCATGAAAGTTTCATCAATATGTTTCCAGCTTTGTCTCATATAAGTGAACAAAGAATATCTGATCAACGAAGATTAATAGTGAACAACAAATATATTAGTGACGATAGACTTAAGACGATTGAAAAAGAAGTAGCCAATGAATTAGCTCTAAATGAAAGAGACCATGTCAACGTGGACGAGATCTCGAATGACATCAATGACATACAACTTAGTGATATAAATTTAATAAACACACAGGCAACTGAACCAACCCCTATAATAACTACTACACATTTAGACACGCGGCCTGACATTGACGCCCTTTTCCAACAAGCCTATGATTTTTACAAAGACACATTACCAACCGACAGAACTTACATTCCCAGGCAAAAATCATCCAAAAAGCTGTCTATTGTAGTTGATTATATCAATAAGGTAATTTTACCAAAAACAGTTAATAAAGATTCCAATTTTGAAACATTACAGACAGTCATTTATTGCGCTGCCTGGACTGCTGCAAAAGCTAACGGGACTAAAATAAACTTACAAACTAAAGTACAATCACAAAACACTTTTAAACCATATAAGCCCAACTGGCAAAGACGATTAGAAAACAGAATAGAAGACATTCGCAGAAAAATAGCTAAAGTCACGCAATACAATAATGGTAATAGAAGTACAAGACTAGTACAAGAAGTAAATATTATAACACAGCAATACCAAGTACATTCAACACACGAACCACCAAACACAAATATCTCACATACCTTAGATACACTCAAACAAAAACTTGCAGTCCTCTCAAGCAGATTACAAAGATACAATACATGCACTTTAAGAAAACAGCAAAATACTGAATTCAAAAACAACGAAAAACAGTTTTATCGTAATATAAGGCAAGCAACAACTAACACACAGCAAAGACTTAATCAGAATCAACCACACGCCTCCCCAAATTCCGACGAGTTTCACCAATTCTGGGCACAAATTTGGGAACAACCTACACAGCATAACAGCACTGCAGAATGGATAAGAACAGAAACCAACAAGAGTAATAGAAGCACAGAACCTATGAATTTTGACCATATTGCACCTGATATTTTTGCAAAAGTTTTAAACCGCACACACAACTGGAAAGCACCAGGATCTGATTATATTCATAGTTACTGGTACAAAAAGTTTACCTACATTCATCCTTACTTATTAAATTTCATCAATGATTTCATTCAAGATCCCAATATTGTCCCAACTTATGTCACAATAGGTACCACAGCCATGATACCCAAGGACAACAATGATTTGCAGAACCCAGCAAAATACAGGCCAATTACTTGCTTACAAACATTGTATAAGATAATAACTAGCTGTATATCAGAAATAATGTACACACATCTTCAAAATAATAATATTCTTGCTGAGCAGCAAAAGGGCTGTAGAAAAATGTGTCAGGGATGCAAAGAACAATTGACTATAGACTCAGTAATTCTAAAACAAGCTCATAAATCAAAATCCAACCTATTTATAATGTATATAGACTATCAAAAAGCTTATGATTCTGTACCACACTCATGGCTATTAGAAGTGTTAGAAATATACAAAATTCATCCAAAAATAATTTCTTTTCTTAAAACAGTTATGTCTAACTGGTCTACCCAACTGAAACTTCCACCAACCGTTACACCTAATGATAGTGAAGAAAGTTCTGCTCCAATTAAAATACAGCGTGGCATCTTCCAAGGGGATGCACTCAGCCCATTATGGTTCTGCCTTGCTTTAAATCCATTATCTAACTTACTCAATGCTACTTCATTAGGATACCCACTAGAATATAAAGAGACAGACAGACAGACAAATAATGAAATACATTTAAGTCACTTATTATATATGGACGACATAAAATTGTATGCTGACAGCGAAGACAAACTTGACGGATTAGCGAAAATTGTAGAAACATTCACGAATGATATTAAGATGCAATTCGGTTTAGACAAATGCAGAATTAATTCATACAAAGATGGGCAGAACTATCAACATCGATACACCCTAGACTCTGGACAACAAATTGAACCCCTAGATGAACACAGTACATACAAGTATTTAGGTTTTCACCAATCATTGCAAATCAATCATAAAGACATTAAAGCAAAATTGACCCAACAATTCCGTCACCGACTAAATGTATTACTCAAATCTCATTTGTATGCCCGTAACACAGTTAAAGCAATTAATACATACGCCATACCAGTACTGACTTATTCATTCGGAATCATTTATTGGACAAAAACAGAATTAAAATCACTACAAAGAATTATTAATACTACTTTAACAAAACAACGAAAACATCACCCGAGATCGTGCATGCAAAGACTGACTCTACCAAGAAAAGAAGGAGGAAGAGGATTAATAGATGTGAACAACTTGCACAATAAACAAATTACTACCTTACGAAAATACTTCCACAGTAGACAAGACTCATCAACATTACATAGAGCAATAGTTTTTGGTGACCATAAGTATACACCCTTAAATATGCATGACATAAGAACCCAAAAAAATGAAGACATAGTTGACAATAAGACCAAAATCGCAGAATGGGCCGCCAAGTCTTTACACGGGAGACACTACCAAGACTTATGCCAAACTAATGTCGACAAAGAAGCGTCGAACGCGTGGCTAAGTCGAGGAGAACTCTTTCCGGAGACCGAGGGCTTCATTCTAGCGATACAGGACCAAGTTATAGAGACAAAGAACTATCAGAAATATATAATGAAGCAAAATGTATCAGACTTATGTAGAAAATGCAATAGCGTACCCGAAACTATACAACATATTACTGGTGCCTGCAAATCAATAGCCCAGACAGACTACAAGCACAGGCATGACCAAGTCGCCAACATTGTCCACCAAAACCTCGCACTTCAATTTAAATTTATAGAATCCCTGAAACCATATTATAAGTATAACCCAGAAACCGTATTAGAAAACTCCACAACTAAAATTTACTTCGACAGAGCAATCCTTACTGACCGAACCATCCACTACAACCGACCAGATATTACCCTAGTTAATAAAACCGAAAAAACCGCATACTTAATCGACATTGCAGTCCCAAACACTCATAATCTTCAAAGTACCATAGCAGAAAAACTTTCAAAATATACCGAATTAAAAGACGAAATAGCAAGACTCTGGCACCTTCAAAAAGTCACGATCATACCAATAGTTTTATCAAGTACAGGAGTAATACCCAAACAACTTCATTCATCCCTCAAATCACTTAATCTGGCTCCTCACACTTATACCTTGATGCAGAAAGCAGTAATTCTGAACACTTGCCGACTGGTTAGAAAGTTTTTACAGACTGACGCTACACATAATTAATTTACTCAAAGATAATGTATTTACTTGGCTTCGGCCCGTAAATATCATTAAATAAAAATACCGGTTACTAAACCGAGAAAAATAAAAGAAATAAATAATAATAATATAAAAATAATTAAAATAAATAGTAATAATTATAATTATAATTGAGAGAGTAATAATTATAATTTTTGTCTCTCTACCACGACGCGACGTCGCGCGTCGACGCGTCGTGGGTTAAATCTTCGATAAGGATAGATAAAATTATCTTTTTCGCATATACCTGTAGGTAGAGTTAGTATATTTTATGAACACATAAATAAACAAGTACCTATCTTGTACCTGCACCCAAGTGCAGGAATCGTTTTCTTGTTCTATTATTAGAAATTCTATCGTTAAGACTTGTTTCATGTAGATAGAGTTCTGGTTGTATTTGTAATTTCTATGGTTTTTACATGAAATCAACAACAACAAGAATACTTATTAAAATCACATTTATAGATACATAGAGTAAGAACTCAAACCAAAGAATAAAGGCATTTTGTTAATTATATTTTTGTTTTAGAAGAGATGGGTTTTAAGCCATTGTACGTCTCTAGGACAGTAAAGTAAAAGACACAAAATATAGGTAGATAGATTATTGTTAATTCATTAAATTAAAAATAAGACTAGTTGTAAAAGTAGAGTTTAATCTGAAATTAAGGGTGATTTATTAAATTAAAAAACTCGTTGTGAATTGACCTGTGGAGGTCGTCGAGTTTCCGCTATACAGTACAATACAATACAAATAGACGCGTGCGTGTTATCCAACACTGCATCTTTGTTACATCAACCGTGCAATTGTGGGAACCATATTGAATTTGCTTATTATCAACGTATTGTTATATGGTTTCTGGGTAATAAGAGCACATGTGAACGTATGTGAATTAATTTGAAACGTTAACGTTGTTGTGTATTTGGTGCAACTTTATTTTTACGTAGGCACGTATTTTTTGGTAAACAAATTTATTTGTTTTTCTGTAATATAATTTATCTGCAACTGCGTGAATTTCAGCCCTCATCTTAACGCGATTAATACGCCATCTACATCTACTTTAGTTCTATGTTTTTGAAGTTTTTTTTAAATTTAATAATTTAAAGGGTGTCTGAATCTCAAAGACATTTTCCCATAATATAACTTGCTTGATTGAAAAAAATCATTATTGAAGACAGTTGATAAAAACAAATTGGCAAGTAGTCGCAATAAAATTGTCTAAATGATCCTCTATTTCTGTAGACTGTCCTGTCAATTTCCCTTTGTCAACAGTACTTTAATGGTCGCACAATTGGGTCCTGTTGTACTAATCGCCAGGGCTAGGAGTGGTCGAGTTAATTGTGTCGTCTAACTAATTTATCGCCTTTCTCCTTCAATGCAAAGGGCCTTCGAAGCGGATATGCGCCTACGCATTTTGAAAATCAGTGCACCACGACTAGGGTTATCTATTATGTTAAAATATATTTTACATATATATACATTTAAACACTTAAATTAATAATATAACTAAAATCTAATATTAAAACTAGGTACCTACTAAAAATAAACATAATAACTAATAATTTACATTACATTAATTTATTTTACAATTATTTGGTGTCGAGATAGAAGGACGATAGAAGAACATAAAGTTAAAGTTAAGTTAAATTAACTTAAAGTTAAGTTAACTTAAAGTTGCTCTAGGCCACAGCCGTGCAGCTGAGTCTTTGTAATGTCCATAAATCTTTTTTATTACTTGTCCATTCAATGCCAAACGTATTCAACTATGTATTAAATAATTTTTCCCAAAAAAATGAACCGACTTCCATTGTAAAACTTAAAATGATGAAATAACTTAATAGGCAGATTAATAAAAAAAAAATGTATTGGCATGCTACCTACTGAATGAGGTGAAGTCAGTGCCAAGTGCAAGGAGTAAGGATAAAAGGCATTTTAATTACACGTGATTCTAATGTTAATTTAGATGATTTAATTTTTAATTTGGCACCGACTTCACCTCATTCAGTAGGTAGCATGCCAATACATTTTTTTTTTTGATTAATCTGCCTATTAAGTTATTTCATCATTTTAAGTTTTACAATGGAAGTCGGTTCATTTTTTTGGAAAAAAAAATTATTTTATCATTTTCAGTGCACTTGGCGCAATTTTGTTGTCATGAAAACTTAAACTTATTTTTTCACTGGCCAAATTTAAGAAACCGAAACTTTTTATGTCAGTTTGATTGAAATGTCAGAATTTGCCAGAATTCCACGGAATTTTTGGCACATAAAAAGACCAAGAGCCCGCGACGACCAACCTGCCTTATTTTAAAAATGCTGTATGATTCTCAGTGTCAAATTTCAGTTATATCCACGTGAAAAAATATTAGTGACTACTCGTGAAGTTTGAATCTTAGTTGCTTATGCAGGTAATATGGATAGCAAAAGTGAATTTTATAGGTCGAAAACACCTTTGGGGACCTCTCAAAGTATTATTAAATTCAGCTATTATAATAAAACAAACATGACTATAATTTAGTAAAGTTACAATTTTTGGCAGGGAAACCCCTGCCTAAATAATGCGGCTTGGCAATGGATGGCATGATTTCTCATATTCTTCGGCATGAAATCTTAAAAAAACTCTTACTTTAAGGAAATTAAGTGTTGCTACAAATTATCTACTTAAGCAATCATGATCCAACTTTTATAGTTGCTAATCACTACTTCTGTGTGGGAACATGCATAGAGAATCTCTATTCATAAAATAAAGGAGGGCATGCTGTCGCGGGCTTTTGCTCTATAATCCAATGTTTGAATTTTTATATTTTGTTAGGTATCTTTAAAATTACCGAACAGATTCTGACGTGGTTAAAATGGGACCAACTTGGGAATAAACTATTTCGAATAAAACAATAATTTCGGAAATCAGTCCACTATAGGCGGAGAAATCGGCGAACATACATAAAAAAAAAAAAACATACATACATCGAAACATATAACCTCCTCCTTTTTTGGGAAGTCGGTTGAAAAGGGAAGCTATTATAGTACACATAAAGAGAATTGTGCATGAATCTAAAGTATTTTATTGAATAAAGGGCCACTTTTTAGTGGCAGCGCCTAAGTTGGGCATTTGTATGCGAGGCACGGCAAAGAATCGTGACGGAGCCGTCGACACGTAACAGTACGTCGTCGTCAAGTAATGCCTGTCAAAATGTACTACTATGTTATACATACAAACACTAACAATATGCTTAGGTAGTTATAGCGTAATACAATGTATCTACTGTAACTGATTTAAAAAAAAATTAAACCATTTTAATAATAAACACTGAAACAACGGATAGTTGCTTATTTATTTAATTGTGACAATAATAAATATAACCTTATCGATATACGTATAACCCCTTATAAGCTATAATAATGTTATAAGGGATACACTTCTGCTCCGACTCTCCAAGTGACCTCAAATTACACGTTACTAGATCCAACCATGTACGTACAAAATATGGATAACATGTTACAAGTCCAATTGAACTTCGAAATAATTGGATATTTTCAAGGAATATTGCAAAATTTTTGTGATGTAGATACCGATTGGTCAAGTGACAATTGGTCAAGCGTTTTTTAACCGCTTATTATATACTTGCTAGCTTTAAATGCCCTTTGATTATTCTAAATATTCAAAATAAATGCCATATGATTATTTAGTAGTTTCGAAATCGTAGTACCGTTGTTGTAGCAGGGCAGTGCGCAGTGTCAACTCAGCTTCACAAGAAGATTTGACACCCACGCTCCAATCAACTTGACGGGAAGCTTTACATTGTTCTTAATGCATGAATGTGACACTCCTAAAAGATAATGTATTGCCTTTTTTATTTTTATGAACACCGATGGATAAGCTGTTTAAAGAAATAAGCAGTACAGGTAGTGGGCGGCACTCAAATACCTATTTAGTTCATTTCATTCATCGCCGTCGGGCCTTATTCGAAGTAGTCACGTACTGTCATATCTCTGCCTAAAAAAACATAGGTTAGGTCCCTATGTTTTTAAATATAAACAGCGATCTCAATAGATCATTCTAGTAAGGAAATAACGTAAAACATATTCATATTTAATTCAGTTTATGTAAATTGTTTCTGTCTGCAAGATCTATGGACAATTACACTAGCAATATCCATTTGGAAATTTTCTGCTTGCGCGAATAGTTGACTCGACGAGATTTCTCAGCGAGTAGTCAAGTGATACTCGTATATTTAGAAAAATACTTGTGTTTAACAGTATGTATGTGTGAGTGTGTGTGCAAATGTAAAATTTTATAATCGCGGGAGAATGCGGGGCGACGCCCTTTGCGTCGGTCGACAACTGACCTTTAGGTGTACCAGCTTGGGAACCGTGAACCAGGCAATGCGTTTTTCTAGCAATCAAGCTAAATGTTAACAATGTTAATAAGTGTACTGGCTATGTAGCATAGAGGGCAGGTTAACCACGCATGCGTAATTGTATGTTGGACACTATGTGTAGCGTAAAATGTATTATGTTATTGTTGTCCCAGTCCTTATCTCTCTCCTTATTCAATCACATGATGCTTTTGCTATTGCTTTTCCTACTTTGAAATACCATTTCAAATTTGTAGTTTCAATAATTGAATTTAATATTCTGGTAAGTTTCTATGTATTATTACTAAAATTACACTCAGCAATCAGACTGCAATAAACTGGAAACAATTCTAATAGTCAGATACTTGATTAGATAGTACAGTAAGAATTTTGAATGCATAGTACATATTAGTTACATAAAGAATCAAGGTGTTGTTATTGCTATGATCTCATACTATAATGACATATCCTACATCTGGACTATAGTTCAACTCAAGGGTGCGCAGACGCTCTCAAGGCATCCCACGCTCTCTCCTACTTTTATTGGGGTCTGGACCCTGTTATGTGAAAGCACTTACTATTATACAAAGAAGTAAATTAGTAACGCAGTCGATAGTACACGATTAGGATGAACAATCGAATCGACTGCTTTTGTTTAATTCAAAGGTGTAAATATTCAAGAATCGCCGGTGACCATATTGAATATGATCTCAAAAAATATTATGCTAAATCTTTCCAAACTTTTCTTCATTAAGATAAATATCTTTTTGTGTTTTCACTGAATCTCGATTCCTGTGCGTATCATAAAATCAACATTTTACATAAATCAAACACAGATGGTGCGAATTGAGAACCAGTACAGCTTAGTCACATCCCGAGGCGAGCTCGGCGCCCCTTCAGCTCGTATAATGTAATATTTAAGGCAACTTGTATCTGAACGGGTCTTACTCGTTCACTTGACGAGCTGCAAACCGTTCTTTTGGTCTTATAAGAGCATTAAATCCTCAATTTCGTAGCGCCTTAACAAGGTGCCACAATAAATTATTTGCAATCTGTGGTGCCACTGGCTACTACGCCTTGATTGCTCATTTACGATTGCAGTATTTTCCACGCTATAATGTTTCATAAATCAATATAGTTGTAAATATTATAGTTAATCTTGATATTATAAGTGCGTAACTAATTTTGTTCGAACTACACTCATATCGTCGTTCTTTACCCCTTTCACAACTCAACCGATATGATAAGATTTTTTTCTAATGACTTTTTGTCCAGAAAAATTAAGTTGACTAAAATATTACATACTACTCCGCAAACAAATAACCATACATCCTGACCTGACAGACACACCTCAAAACTTTCGCATGTATAATATTAGTGGGATAGTGGAATACATTGTTAACTATCACAGAGCGGCTTTTCCTAAAGCCGAGTCGAGACAAAGTAAGCGTGCGTGACCGACTGCGAGAGATAGCGACTCCACGCTGGCGGCTATTTCCGAAGCACGAGGGGCTGGCTCTGGGCTTTTTAATAGATATAGCATAGATATTGGATAATAAATAGTTTTTGAAGAAATGAGTCGCTTGTATACATTAAAAACATAGTAAAAAAATATTATGGGAAACTTTGAACAAAAGACTTCAACGAGCTAGCATTGTAAAGTCTAGTTTTGGTGAGTAAGCAAAATAATATATCAAGTCAATATTTAAGTTTGTAATATAACTAATTGAATGCCAGCTCAGTAAACATTTGTTTTAAAAAATAGCTATAATTATTCAATAAATTGTACGTAGAGTCCAGCCGCCATTTCACTTGGTAGCGAAATTATAAGCTGTAACTGTGTAAGGTATTATATAAGATAATAAAATATGTAAAAATATTGCATGCTGAACAGAATTCACTTCGTGTGTAAACAAAATGCGTGTCGAGTGTGTGGTCTAGACATTTATAACTTTAAGTTATTTAGTTTGATCATTTATTATTTTAAATCTCACAACGCGCAGGGAGGCTTGTTGACTGATGCAATCATTGAAAGCTAATAGCTACTGCCGGCTACTGATAGGGCTTAACTATGAATGATCAGTTCTTTGTACAGTCAACTCTATTGTAAGTTACACTGTAAAGAACTGTATGCGTTGGTAATAGCGGCGAAATTGCATCTTTGGGTAGGTTGCTGCTGTTAACTGTACCTTGGAATATTTATTTTTCTGTGCAAGTCATGAGTCAGTGTTTAATAGATTAAATGGAACGCATTAATCCATGCTGCAGTGCGGCGCCGGACTTTTATTAGCTGAATAAGTGCTTCAATTACAGTCATTGTCCTCTAAATGCTTCTACATATACGAGAAGATGCGGTGACCACAGTCTGTGGAAGTAACCACGTAGTGGACAATGCTTAGAACTAATTTTCAAGGAAGCAGAAATGACATTGTTAGCATGCATACCTATGGACTCTACTGAGGTAACATTCATGAATATGTAATGAATTTGAATAAGTTGATGTATTGTTTACCGTAAAGAGTCTGAAATGGATCGCTATTTAATATCTAAGTTTACCATCTTTACTGTCACTGTTTGTTCTTCACTCCTGGGAATATTTTTCAAAGAAGGCAAGAGTGACTAACACTTTTCTGTTTAAGTGTGCGTACGTGCCTGAATTACTGTTTACATAAAACTATAGAGGTGTTATATTAGTGTCTAATATCAGTATTCATGTTATCGAATATAACGTATAGTCGGTATTACGTTCCGTTAACGGTTACCAAGGAACCGTCAAGAACCGTCAGCGTATATGTAGCGCATTGCTGGCACGGATCGCTTTAAGAGGCTTGGTTGAGAACTTCCGAATACGATACGAGTTCGCCGCGTTCTTGTTAGGTCGGACAACCGACTAATATATTTTATGCGAGTGATATGTACATAGGTACCACCCAGCCAACAGAATGGACTGGACTGAATGGACTGATTGGGCTGGACTGAATGGGCTGATTGGACTGGACTGAATCGTGAGCCACAAAAAGATGATTAGGTAGGTAGGTACAGTCAAACGTCAAAAATGGAGTCATACCTTAAAGATCGTATTGCCTTGCAGGCGCGCAGTCCTTCATTGTGTGCGTAACGTGCATATTACGGACAATAAGAACATTACTCACACTAAGCTAATAATCATATTACCCACCCACACCTAGACACAACTCTGCTGCGTGCTCACTGCTCATGCTGCCTACGTGCTGCCATCTATCAAATTCACGGTATACTAAGTATTAAGAATTATGACACCATCGAGTCTGAGACAGAAGTATAATATACAATACGTATAGTTTATTGTAAAGCAAACTAATAATGGTGAGTATAGCGACACGCAACCAATTGTTAATTTCACCACAAGTTAATGCATCTGCTAGTCTAATTGGTGGTCGGATAGACTGCAGTTAATATAGGTCCAAGTTCGAATCACAGTCCGAAACTTAATTTTCATATTATACCCAATTCTTAAGTTTAGAGTAATTTTATATAATGCAAGTAATGTGGTTTATATATATTTGTTATAAAATAAAAATGCACAATAATCATAACAGCTATTTATTCGTGTAAATATATAGGTTTATTATACTTATGTATAATTTATTATTATAAACTTCTGTGCAAATTAAAATTTATATTTTAATCTATTCCCTACCTAATTACAAAATAAAAACCCTAAAATGAACTTAAAAAATACGCATCTGCAGTAAGCTAAGTATCTGTTCATTTATTTTACTTATTACGAAATTTTACCTTCGCTCTTTGTTAGTAAATATTGAGGTTATAGCTTAAGTATTCGTTTTCATTACGAAAAGAAGATTGAAAC
The DNA here is from genome assembly GCA_018467065.1 of Ephestia elutella. Lineage (NCBI taxonomy): Eukaryota > Metazoa > Arthropoda > Insecta > Lepidoptera > Pyralidae > Ephestia > Ephestia elutella. The sequence continues at coordinate 16,554,194 of CM031578.1, forward strand.
TATACCTCAACATTTAACAATTTATATAGAATATGTTTTTTTATACGAAACATAACCTCGTATTCTTTATACAAAAACAAGTAATAAGTATAAAAATAATTTAAATAATGTTATACGAGTAATATACGTTAATAAAACCTGATTTGATATTACCTAATAATAGAAAGAAGATAATTGGAATATACCTACTTAATTAATGAACTCACTAATTCATTTTGAACACCAATCACTAACTCACTATTTTGTATAGGTCCCGTTATTGTTTTTCTACACACATTTCAATCACTATAAAGCTGTTCTAAACTTTCATACAGTGAGAAACTGATTCTTCCTTGCTTGCCTCCTATACACCATCAGGCCCCATAGATTTTCTATGGTGTTGAGGTCAGGAGACTGCGCTGGCCAAGGATGATATTTATTTCGGGAAACGAAATAAATTATCCAATTTGAAGCTTGAAGTGCACGACGAACAGTAGATAAACATCAAATAGATCAGCAAAACGCCTGGTAGGTAAAACCATAGCCTTCATATTCTTCCAACATTATCGTTGCTGCTGCTCAGAGATAATAGTCGGTCTTCTGCTTTGCTGCAAGGCTGCGTCAGCAAATCACTAAGCCCAACGTGTCCTCCACTAAAACAATATTATAATATTTAATTACTTAATATTTTTTATTTAATTTTAAGGCTATCACTTTTGCAAAGCAAAATCATTTATTATATATTTTATTATATGTCAATACATTAAACATTATATATTATGACTATATGTTCGATCACAAAACATTACATACCTACACATAGTAATTATCAAAGCTATTTATTAATTTAAAAATACTTACTCTATCCAGTTACTTTCATTAGGAATTGAGGTTATTTTGCTGCCACTATTATGCAAAGCAATACTATATGAATTTCGCTTTGTTTCCATAATATTTTTATTGGTCTGAATTGTCAAGTGTTGGTAAGGTATACTCCACAAATAGATAAATAGGTATCACTAGAAAATAAGTGAATTTGTCTTCATCACAGTTTGCAACTAAAACGGTAATAAATATCTGTCTTTTTTTCATTCACCGTCAAATATTCATTTTTATTGCTGCTCCATACGAATGTGGTCGCAACTTCAAAGGAAAAACTTATTTATGAAACGGGGTAGCGTTTTGATGGCCGATTATTTCCATCTTATTCATACCTGCTGTTCCTCGCATAAGTGCATCACTATCAGTAGTACCTCCGTTTTGACATTAGTGTCGGACACTTTTTATATGGGAGTCCCGTCTCTTTGGAACTATACGGAAACATCGTAGTCAGTCGACATTAGACACACATTAGAATTTAAGAAACAACACATAATCATAAGGTCTTAAGTGCAATTACTGCTTTAATCCATTAGTATGAGAAATTCTGACTGCAGAATTGGATGTAGCTGTACCTACCTAGGTATATATAGGTAGATCGCAACCGAATGGACTGATTGGACTGGACTGAATGCGCCGAATGGACTGGACGGAATCGTGGGCTACAAAAGATGATTAGATCGCATTTCACGAAAGTAGTATATTTCAATTCCAAAAAAGAGTACCAGATCACAATCCACAAAAATAGGAACAGATCCCACTTCATATTTCGGAGACGATAACGACGACGCCGCAAAGTGCGTTTCCAATATCAAATATTTAAATATTTCTGTATCATAGTAACTCTTATAACTAGGAACGGCTAGAGGTAACCGTTTGAGGTGCCTGATATATAACTGTTACCGGATAACCGATTACTCAGATAGCTAAGAACCTAATATATTCGTATTATGATATCATCTCTAATATCATGTTCTCGATAACGGTTACGATATATTCATAACACCTCTATAAAACTCTTCACTATATAACTTATTATGGGAATTTCTCATTCTTGCAAAGGAACTAAATAGAAACTTATTTACATCTTCCTTAAGATTATGTGTGTCATACATAAATGTTGGAAAAATTATTAAGAATATTTATATTTCTTATTTTGTTCAAAAACAAAATACATTATTCCTTAGAACCAAAAACATGATAATGAATGATGGTAACTATAAACGCGCCGCCCGGTTTAATATAGTCACTTCTGACTTCATCTACTGACAGATCGTTGTTAACAAGGCCAATATAGGACTCAACAAACGAGTCATACGGGTCCACTTTATACCTTCTACTAGACAGAAGAGTTCCACTAAACGTCCACGTCCCTGCTCCACTCCATCAGATCAGCCAAAATATTAATTGTAAGTGTATAACTATTGTTATCCGAACTGTGATCCATCATACATACAGTTAAATTTCGATAAGACATTGAGAAAAGTTACATTTGAATTGAACGTTGTTAGATAATCATATTTTATAAAACGAATTATTTTATTAGATTACATATACGGTTTGCGAGTTATTTTAGTTCTTAGACTATATGTTATTGAATTAAGTTCGTGTCGCAATACAATGTAATTCAATTTACTGTAATAATGTTCAATTAAATACGGAGTAGTCCACTTGCGCCTTTCACTTCAACATTTGAGAGCCATAACATAACGCAACGTTAAAATATATTTAACAAAGGATTTTAGTTTATTGGGCTATACTAATCTTATATTTTATGTACTTTTACTAAGTTAAGTAACAATGTATTATTATGATTGAAATTAATTATTATTAAATCATATTTATTAAGTGTTACTGGTACAGTGGGCGACCTTCAATCGTAACACCGGTCTCAAATATCAAGCGTGAAGTTAAAGATCGCTGGAGAGTGTACCTGCAAATCAAGTCGAGTTACTGCCTCCCAATAGCAAACTAATTATGTACAAATAGACCCCATTTAAGAGTTAATATGTATTTGATTGGACATAATTATTCCGTAATGTGAAAAATCGTAACAATTACCACATTTGTTTTATACTTTTGTATTTTTTACTTCCGTGATGACTGCCATGAAAGAAATATAAGTAGTTTAAAAGTTTTATAAGAAATGTAGTCAGTAATTTGGTATAGAAAAAGATAAAAATTCTGAGATCAGACGTGCCTGTGAAAGTATATTTTTGTAATAAACGATTGATTTGTTTCAGATGGTGCGGCCAGCGCAGCCAGCGGAGCCGCTTTGGGAGTGCCCCCGGCCTGGGAGCCCTTCTACTGCGTTCTTCAGCAGGACAGGCGCACGTTCACGGCGTACACCAGTGAGGAACTTGCTGTAAGTATCATTATTATTTTACCGTACTAGGAAAGAATTCATGAGTTCAATAATCTTTTCTTATTCACACAAATCATTCTTTTAATGCCAAGTCATCCCTGGTCCTCCATTGGCAGTAAGGTCTTCAAATATTCACTTACTGTACGGGCTGCGCTATATTGATCGTCAATATTATTATTACTTATTCTCTGGCGTTATTCAATCTGAAACGTTCAAGTTGATATTCGAAAGGAAAAACATGTTAAATGTTCTAAAATAAAGTACTTAGACGATAAATTTGTACTTACTGTGCCTATTAAGGTATGTTTGTTATCTTTTTACTGTACAAAGAAAAATTAAATAATATTCCAGTCAAAAATTTATTGTCTTGGTTATTTAATTTTTTGTTCGGTTATTTACCTTCTCTATATCATCATACAGTTTTTTTAATTTTTGACACACTAGTTTCGGACATTAGGGTTCTATTTTTATAATCTTTCGGTATAAAAAATGTAAATCATAAAGCCTGATACGGATGTTTAAAAGTACAGCCATTAAAACAATAAAAGTAGAGCCGTTTAAACAAAAAAATATGACTGATCGGTGCTGCACAAAAACTAGAATATGATATAATTTCGGTGTTGCTAGATATTAAATTGTAATCTAATTCATGCATAATTCATTTATTCTCGCATTATTACATGTACATGCATTTACAGTGTTTAGTAGATAATGTAGTATTGGTGAGTACCTACCTACATGTATAGGTTGGGTGTTGCAAGTTTATATCGAGAAAAATATAAAATAATAAGTGATTAAAGAAATGACTATCGTACTATTATTTTAAAATTTATCGAATATTTACTAGTGGCAGTATTTATATAATACTAGCTTTTGCCCGCGGCTTCGCCCGCGTGAATTTCCCACGGGAACAGTGCTTTTTCCCGGGATAAAAAGTAGCCTATGTGCTATTCCAGGTCATTATCTACCTCTGTACCAAATTTCATCGAAATCCGTCCAGTAGATTTTGTGTGATTGAGTAACAAACATCCTCACAAACTCACAAATTCACAAACTCACAAACTCACATCCAAACTTTCGCATTTATAATATTAGTATGGATATGGCATATGATTTTTAATTAACTTTATTTCTTTTATTGCGACCACTACAACTTATACCTTTAACAATATTTCCAAGGCGAAAACTAGTAGTTAATAAATTGAATACATTCACTTGAAATTATTTTGACCAAACCTAAACCGGATATATTTCTGTGAAAATTATGCCGAAAAAACCGGCACTTTGTGAAAATTGCTTCATTAATTTCTAATTTCGGGCAATTAAATACAAGTTTATTGTTAAAGTGTCTTCCTCGTTTGTCCCATCAAAATATTGAGAAAAATACCGATTCTGATTCTCATCATAAGTTGTTGTCTTTTTACCACTTTAGTTATTACATTTTTTCAATGACTCCTTCAATTTTGACTACACTCTCTCTAATGACACTGTAAAAATCTTACAAGTTTCCTTCTTTTTGTAAAATTGATTTCGTTTGTTCCGCTTTCCTTAACTCAAAAACGTTTTTCGGTGTCTTTGAGGCGGAACCATTTAATTGTATGCAAGTCATTGTACTTAGCTTTTCATTATTTTGGTTACATGCACGGCTACGTGCAAATGTCAATAACCATAACACGTTCCAAGTGAAACATACATAATAACATGTATGTACCTACTAGTGTATAGAGAACCGGATATGTTTCAAAGAACCGGGATTTTCGGTACCGGACTATGCTGGAACCGGGATTCCCGGGATTTTCGGTACTTTCAATTTTTTTTTCAACAATAAATAATTTATCTTTATTTATAACTAGCTGTCGCCCGCGGCTTCGCCCGCGTGAGTTTCGCTTAGATGAAAAATCTACTTAGTATTTATTAATTCCAGTTAAAATCAGACTATAAATACAAATGATGAAAATACTCTTAATTAACGCTGTGAAAACATTATGAACCCTCAGCTACAATGAAATTACAAATAATATTCAAATCAAATAAACATAACATTGAAATAAAATCTATGCTAACAGATTAACATCTAACAATCAAATAAAATCAAATAGAATCTTGGAATTCTGCTCCTGCACCGTTCGCCGCGCATAGCGTTAGCCTAGTGTTGCCAGTTGCTATATATTTAAACGAATTAGTCCGTATAAACTATGAGGGTATAAATTTCAGTTGATTACAAAATCAAACAATGAGTTCTATGCGGTTTTTAATGATGTCAATTTACGATTTGATTATAAGTTTTAATAGTTTGACCTCATCTCTGTCCTCGGGCAAGATTGTGGTCAAGAGCAAATCCTTCTTTAATTAAAAAAATAATAATTCCCGAAAGTACCGAAAATCCCGGTTCTTGTATTTTAATTCCCGGTTCTTTTACCGCCACAAAAAACCGGGAAATCCCGGGATTTTCAGTACCGGGATTTCCCGGTTCTATACACTAGTACCTACATTTGCCTTTTTATTCGGTTGGTTTAAGCTTTAGAATTATTGTTCTTCTGAAAAGTTCTATTTATTTGGGGAACATACGAAACTTGCAAAATGTATTTCCTTTGGAAAAGTCTAAAATAGAAATTTAAACTAATTGCTCGTCATGTGAAAGTAGTTGGTTTTGAAAAGGATGTTGATATTTTCTTTTCAGATTAGGTTGATTTATCATTAAAAAAATTTGCGTCAGCCTATGCGTCTCATACGATAAACCAATTTGAGCAGAAAGTCTTGTTGGTTGATGATTCCACAAATATGTATTTTTCCAGCCAATTGAAGATAGATAATACCTATTTTCTAGTTGAAGTCAGGGTTTTTTTTAATGATTTAGGTTTATTTAAATAGTTGCTTCGATTTTAAAAGAAAAAAAAACAAATGTCGCTATTTATAGCTATTTCTATGGGGTATTTTCGATAGCACGAGATATATGACGGCGACGAGCACGATCAAAGAACAAAGGGCTCCAGCGTGGGCAGCTCCCGCGCACTTAGCATAAATCAAACCAGCTGCTCCGCTCATCTGAGAAATTAAGATGTATGCACTTAGTATAGCAAGGTTGTGTTTATAGTACTAAATTCTTTGAAGTTTTAACTAGCACAATGAACTTCGGCAGATTATGCAAGTTATAGTCGTTGATTCTATTAAAGTCTCTGCATTTCGTGCTATCGTTTACCGTGTATAAACAAAAGGAGTTAATTTTTTTATGCATATTAAACGACCTTAATTTAAAAGGTGTCAACACTTTTTGTCACACAATACAGCAGTACTCAAACAAATAACACGTGCTCATGAGCTTAATGATGATAAAGCGGAGGCAGTAGAATGCATCGGCAGTACTCGCATTGAGCTGATGCAGGCAGGATGTCTTCAAACAATAAGGACGGAAACGCGAATGGTTGCGTTCCGCTTCTCACGGACTGAGACGTTTTTAGACCATCTCTGTATTACCTGATTGATTGCGTCGGGAGCGTCATAACATAGGCTTTATTATTATTTATTGATTATGATTATTATAAATGTAATCAATAGCTGTTGCTTGAACTTCATAACATTTTGTTATAGTTCTTTTGTCTGAATCGTAGATGCTCTTTTGATATCTCGTACCTACATATTATAGTGCCAATATAATGTTTGATGAACACAGCAAGAATACTATGTGCATGATGGTTTTGTTTTCTGTACCTACATAATATATCAGAGATATTTATCATCGTAGAGTCAGTATGTCAGCCATAGGGTACACTTGAAATCTGCGCCAGGTCACAAACTATATATAACTATTAGACAAATTATCGGCAATAACTACAGGTCCATTGTTAAAGTCAAGTATCTATCTAGAATTTGAGTTTGCTTTAGGTAAGTACATATTGTTGTATTATAAATTTTCATTAATGTAATTTTTTATTGTTGCACGCGAACGGACAGTCCTTTCCGGGATTCTATGTGGATCGCAAGGTAAGATATTTTGTAGTGTCATGTTTGCATTGATGGATGTTCCCATTTTAGACTTTAAAACCAGACTTTAAAAATATTAAACGCTTCTGAACAAAAAAGTATTTTTATCATAGAAACTTAGCAGGAGCTCTAAGCCTATGAAAATTTTTCATCATCTGAAGATCATCTTTTATTTTTAATATAGCGCTTGTTATATCCACGAATGAATTAAAGTGAAAATAAGTCAATTACTAATTCATGTTCCACGTAATGTTAACTGAAGCTTGTTGATTTCACTACAACCGCATCTCGGAACCAAATAATAAAAACTCTTCCATTTGACTATTTATTCTGTTTTTTTTTATTTTCCCAAAAGGCATATTGCAACTGACTGCAAGTTTGACTAATGTTTATGTATGTAAACCTACTACATAATAATAAACATGGTATGCATTTGTTTTTGAGGTTTAATTAATTTTGATAAAACAATTTACCTTTTACTTGCTTTTACTAAGTATTTCGCTGTATTTACGTGAATTTCCTAACAGAGCTTGGGTCTCGCGAGATCAAATAAGGATCGAATTGTTTCTTGCATTGCAGTTGGCCGAGCCCTGCGGTATATAAGTATTTATTCTATAAAAGGCCTTATACTGTATCAAATTGTTTGAGAAATATTTCGCGTGGGAGTGACTGTATAAATTATCTTCCAGTTAACAAATTAGTTTTAATTTTAAAAGCAATTACGAAAAGACCTACAAAGATGATTGTGGCATTAAAAAATGTAATAGCGGTTTTATGGAACTGTGGTTCATGGGATACTAATTGAAGTCCATGACGTCATGGCATAAATAAACATGTGCGCGTTGGACCATTGCGAAGTTCACCATCCGAGGTCAATCCAGCCAGCTACTAAAGTATTTTTTTTGCTTTTGAAACAAAATGTTAGAAATTGTTTCTGGTTTTAAATTTACTGGCCAGTACGCCAGTAGAATGTCTATCATCATTAATCAGTCGGACAGGCGCAGCACCTGTTTCGCCGCCGGTGCTCCCTGTGATCTTGGATGAGACCAGGCTAAGTACCAGCTGATAATCTTACATAATCTGACAAACCCGCTTGCATCATATATTTTTCTCCGGTGACAATATAATCTTTGTATCCATTATCCCAATGAAAAACCAAAACCTTTAACTTAAAGGAACCGATCTGTCTCACAATAAAACACAATAATATTAACACTTATCATCATAAAGTATCATAAATCATCATAAATCAAGAAGTTTTAAGTGAAAAAATGGTCTTAGTTAATTTTTATAAAAATATCAACAAATTAAGATGCGCGCCGAAATCTTGACAGAGAAGAATTTTTTGGTGTTGTCCTTTTTGAAATAAAAAAACTTTCTATTAGTGTTGCTAGTATATTAAATTTGGCATCAAATTAAATATTTTTTTGCTGTGTAAATTGCTTGGAATTCTTAATATTTTCATAATTAGGTCTGAGTGCCAATCACTGGAGGGGGGCCAACGATAGTACCATTTACCCTACTTTCTATTTATACTTATTAAAACCAATCCGGATAAAGCTTTGAAACTAAAAAAAATATATTTGTTTAAAAACGAAGACCATAGATATATTCGTATAATTAAATTGTTCCTCATGGTATCTCATAGCATGATATAAAATTAAACGTTTATTTTTAAAGTTTTCATATCTGTTATTATTTTAATTGAGACTATTAAGTATGGAGTTATCGAGACACAAATCAGATCATAAAAATAAGTGGAGACTTGAACGTGAAATATCAATTAAGACAAGTTTTGTTATGAACCTGCCTACATTACCTTTCAGTTATAATTTTAATTCAAAAGTGCAAGCATTGCACAAATAGATAACTACAAATATATATTTATTTTTTTACATTCAATTAAAAGTGCACCTTAGTAAAACAATTATTACAATTCAGACTGATCTGAAAGGTAGCTTTACTTACAATTGACCTTACGTTAATTAAGTACTTTTAGGTCGCACTATCGTTACTTTTATTATTTATTTATTTATTTATTTATTTTCATATAACAATTTACAATATAAGTGAACAGTGTACAATGTTTCATAAACCAGTTTTGTAACTTCCGTTAGTGCTTTAATTTATTAAGTACACGAGATTGAATTAATTGACTTGTTCTCCAAGTTTTCAAGCATTAGAAAAGAATGATTTTGCAAGAGTAATTGAATCGTTCAAACATAGTATACCTCGTGCTAAATTTTTAATAATTGAATATGGAGGAAGGCAATAATATCAAAAGACTGACTACTTACCAAGATTATAAACATGAAGAACCAAGTTAATAAACATGAGAATGAGCAACAATACTTTATTTTGCAATCTCTACCGGTCATTTATATTTCTCGGCTAACGGTCATCTAATTAAACTTCAAAATAATTAATTGTTTCGTGTAATTTTAACTGTAATGTTGTCGTCATTTGCCATTTGTCATCATGTCGTAATTTTGTTGGACTTGCGCGGTTTGCTGACCTTTGCATGCCATTACATGTCGAGTTACTACCAATATTTCTCTTTACCATAGAGCATGTCTTCATCAATACATATTATATGTTTTGATCCTAGACTATTGAATCGTTCCCTAGTATAGACCAAGCCTAAAATCGTGACACGTCGGTGCATCGCGTGGTGCATCTTTTGACAGTTAAATTCGATAGTGATGAGACATGTAAACTTTTCAAACATTAATCCCGCTGTTCTGTTTTTTTAAGTATTTAATTTCGATTATAATAAAATAGAAGATAAATAAAATATTTGAGGCCTGTTTGCATTTTTATTTTGTGTTATGAACTTTATACATTACTTTAAACTAGTTTAAACTATTTACATGTAACAAATAAACTCCATATTTAAATGAATCTATTGATTATAATATATTTATGTGCGAGTGTCGGCTGTGCCAATCACTAATACATCTATCTTGTCATTTGTTTCTATATTGTTTATGAATTTTCTGCTCACGCAGAAAACAATAGGATTTGGCCTTTACTATCACTCTAGTAGTAAGGAATTTTAGAAACTCAATGGTTTTGATAGATCCCGGAACAGTGTGAGCGTTTGACTAAGATCTTACTCTCTATCCATCCGAATGTCTTTCTGAGTCGCAATATTAGGTAGGTAATTAGACACTTGAAAATCTAAACCTGATATGTATGGAATTTACTCGTACTTATATGGATCGCCATATAAAGAAGTTGTTGTCAAATAAAACTTGAGCTTTTTGATTTTGCTTTATGTCAGTTAATAGGCGTATAATATCTCTCTATTGTATAGTGATTGATCAATGATTTGATTTTTATCTTGAGTATAATGCAACCGCATTGCATTGCATGTCCTTATTGATCGAATGATTGCGGCTCGCTCTGTCAGGATGCTGGTATCCGACGTAACGGCATCTCGGACATGTCGTAGAGTTGCATCGGGCGCACGTGTGCTTGTACCATAAACATGTACAACGTGTATGGTGTACGTACAAGTTAGATAGTACTTAGATACTTGCATCCCGAGATTGTCGATTCAAAATAAATCTGGATATTCGAAATAAGGGAGCGCCATAGAAATTGTGGCATTAGACTGGTTTTGCTTACTCGATATCAATTGTTTTTTGATGCCTATATGAATATGTCTTTGTATACATGATATACTTAAATTATTAAGGTACTAGCTGTTAGCCCGCGGCTTCGCCCGCGTGACTTTGGCTTAGATGAAAAGTCTTTTTGTGTTCCAAACTGTTTCCTATGTTCCGATCTTCGATTTTTATACGTCTACAGAAAACGCTCATCAGATTAACCAAATTTTGCTAAGGCGCCATTTCCGTATATGTTATAGTGTAGCTGGTCTCTTGAAGTTATTCATCAGATGTTCCAGATCTTCAATTTTTATACGTCAGCAGAAAATGCTCATCAGGTCGAACGGTTTTTGCTAAGGCGCCATTTCCATATATGGTATAGTGTAGCTGGTCTCCTGGAGCTTTTCATCAGATGTTCCAGATCTTAAATTTTTATACGTCAGCAGAAAATGCTCATCAGGTTGAACGAATTTTGCTAAGGCGCCATTTCCATATATATTATAGTGTAGCTGGTCTCTTGTAGCTTTTCATCAGATGTTCCAGATCTTCAATTTTTATACGTCAGCAAAAAATGCTCATCAGGTTAAACGACTTTTGTTAAGGCACCATTTCCATATTTCTTATAGTTTAGCTGTTCTGTTATGGTTTTTCATCAGGTGTTCCAGTTTTCAAAATAAATTATAGCCTATATGTTGACCAGGCTTAATAGCTATACAACAAAAAAAGTTCCATTAAAATCCGTCCAGTAGTTTTTGCGTGAAACGCGTACATACATACAGACAGACAGACAGACAAGAAATTCCAAAAAATTTTTTTTGCTTTCTATTATTCTTTTTAAGTGTCCCTCTATCCATTTTAGTCAAAAATACTAAATGTACAGACAAAATATTTTTACTGTTTTATTATATGTATAGATAATCCTAAAGTGAAATAAAATATACTTTTCGTGTCCCCATACTAATTACTAAATCATATTTAACAGTTATAGTAAGACCGTTGCCAATGTCTTCATATATTCAAATAACGGCTTACGGTTATAAATGTTAGCAGAAATCCTTGAACGGCGCAGTTACTTGTATTTTAACGATATACCAATAACGTACCTATATGACCTGTTCGTCCGTTTCTAGTTACATAGCATGCAGTTACAAATGAATAGCTTAATGCATGTTATCTTGCTTGGAATTCGATAATTAGGCACCAATTTTTTAGTAGCTACCATTTCACATGGTTGCAACATGAATACCTTTATTTGTATTAACAAATGAATGTTTGGTAGTTATACATTCGTGAATTGAAGTTACATTCATAGTGAACAAGTATACCATACATTGGCCGTAGTGATCATTAATAGAAAATTAAATTCAAATATCTCTAGATTTAAACAGTTCATCAAATCCAATTCAGATTTCTGGAGTGACTTCCAACGGCCCCGGCGGGACGGCCCCGGTGACGGGGCCGTTGGAAAAAAATTTCCAACGGCCCCGGCGGGCCCGGATTTTGCGTTGACGGGGCCGTTGGAAATTTTTTTTTACCAACGGCCCCGGCGTGTTTTTTAAATGGGAGGGATAGCATAAAAAATTTATAGCATACGCTCCGGTAGTGTTTAAAGGGGGGGAAATTGTGTATTATTTTGTATACCTTAAATATGAAATGAAATTAAAAAAAAGAGTTTGTATGTAACAATCACTTTTTATTGTTGATAAAAAATAAATTTCAACTTGGTATCAACAATCATGTATATAAGAAAATAAAATACATGATGTTTGTTTTAAATTATGACACATAATAGTACAAGTAGTAAGATAACAAACTGTCAACTACTAAATATCTTACTGTCTCTGTTGTATTTTTACTCCGTAAACAGTATTTATAACTAATTAACATATTATTAACTGATTGTTACATACAAACTCTTTTTTAAATTTCATTTCATATTTAAGGTCTACAAAATATTACACAATTTCCCCCCCTTTAAACACTACCGGAGCCTATGCTATAATTTTTTTATGCTATCCGTCCCATTTAATAAACACGCCGGGGCCGTTGGTAAATTTTTTTTTCCAACGGCCCCGTCAACGAAAAATCCGGGCCCGCCGGGGTCGTTGGAAATCTTTTTTCTAACGGCCCCGTCACCGGGGCCGTCCCGCCGGGGCCGTTGGAAGTCACTCGATTTCTGTGAACGTGGTCATATCAATATTTTTCTTGCTCTTTCTCCACTTTGTTTATAGGGTTGGCAGATTATGTTAAAATCCTCCATTTCGATCTATCGCTTGATGATACTGCTTACGAAGGCAGCATGGGTGGGAACCCATGCTCTCCCTGATACAATCCATCCCTATTTTTTTTGGAACCAAGTCAATCTATGCTCTGTCACTTTTAAATATTTTGCTTAATGCTTTCCCCAGTTGTCATAAACATATCTCTTGAAATATTAATAAATCAGAGAGTCATTGCAAAGCAAATAAATTTTGTCTCTTTTGTAATTAGTTTCTCACCACATAGACCAATTTCCGCGAACAAATACCAGAGTTTAATTTGTCCAAATGAGTATGCAGATGGGAGTAGCCACATTGCGACAATTATGCGTTAACGAGCAGTGACAGAGTCGCCCTCAATATGATTCAAGCTGGAGCTGGCTGGAATTGTGACGGTGACGTCATTCAGGTCTGATGTATTTCAAAAATAGCTGATAAAAAAGTATAGTCTATTCATACGAATAAATAATAATCAATGGACAATTAAATGTAGCAAAGTTATTAAACTGTTTCATTAATAACTTATTACTGAATGCATCAAGATCTCCGAGAAACTGGGAAACTTTGTATGACTTTGAAGCTTATAAAATGAAGTTATTACTTTCAAACGAAAGTAGAAAGATTCGTGAAAGGAGTGAAAGAAGAAAATCAAATTTTCAGTGCAAAACATACTTATTTTGGAGTTACGGTCATTAATTTCAACCAAATCATCTTACTTTTACATCCATAAACCGCTATTTACACATATTAACAGGTTGTTTATTGCACGGCAGTCAGTGGTTCCGTTTCATTCATTTCGACATAACTGTACTGTACTGTCTTTTGAATATAATGTACATACATTTTTTGGCAGATGTCATTAAATAAATAATTTATAAATCCGAGATATATTGATACAGGCGTAAATATTTGACGCCAAGATAGAGCATACTCGTACATGGTATTTGGGTAACTCATTGAAAACCGAACTGGATCACCAAAATAATATCAAAAGGTTGATCTTTGATTGCTGTCTAAAACCAGCATTAGAGTAGAATGGTTTAAAGCCCCTAAGCTCTGTCGAATTTCATGTAATGTAATGCCGACATTTGAGAGTTTCTAATTTGACGGTGCTTTCTCCGACCTATTTATAGGTCCTCAGTAAGCAACACTACTTTGCCCATCTTAATTTTATGATGAGCATCCGCAGGAGCAAGTATGGCTCATTGATATTTGGTTCAAGAATGAATAATATGAAATAACAAGTTTGTTATGAACGTTGATTTATTTTGTTTTGGTACGAGTATTTGTTTATTTTATAACGTCCTCTGAATCAAATATTATTACTTCAGATTCCGTGATGTGAACTGTTTTTTTCCCTTCACTACTTAAGCCTGTGTGAATAAATGTATAAAATTGTATTCTCATTTTAATTATTAAAAGGTAAATATGTAAAGTAATGCTATAAAGTCAGGATACTTAACCTTGGCTTCAAATTACACTTTCCATTTTTTTTTAATAGCTTTGTGCAAATATAATGGTTCCGACGACACGACGACGCCGTCGTTTGGCCCAAGAGGACTTCTGTCTGGCATTGAACTTTATTGCGCTACAAACATATTTTTTCCATTTTGCTGCTTCAGTTATTTTATTTATGAGGTCATTCTGCACAATATTATGTTAAAAGCTGTTATTTTACGTTTAAAAAGTAAAACCAATATACAAAATTACGGCTGCATGTACTCTTAATAGAGATAATTCTTTCTCTAAGCTATATCTATCTCTTTTGAGTACCAAATAATATAATGTAAAATAGATTTATCAATCGACACCTACACGCACATTCATAAGCCGACTTACATCTGATCTGATAATTTCTCATAATGTGGATTGCGATGACGATGCAAGGCTGTGAGCTGAGTAATTTAGGCCACGATAGAGAGGTCCACGAGGACGTGATTATGTATCGGGTGGCAATTCCACGTCACGCTCCAAAGAATGTAAGTATCATAATATAATAGGTTGTATAGGTGATAGGCTAAATACTTATATTACACAGCTGCAGCAGCTTCAGCTGTGTAATAAGTATTTTAGTCTATCACGCTAACGTAAGAACACTGGGTTGTCGTTGTAGTGATGCCCCCTGTTTCCATGGTGTGGTGCTGTGGGTATAAAAGATGATGATGAGTGGGGTTTTTTGTACTATTTGGTCTAGGACTAAGAAATAACAGCATTTCGTTATGAATTACCCAAACCCAAAGTTGAGTTTGACGTGTGTCAAACTTTGAGAATAACTTCGTATACAAAGTTATTCGTTGCAGACCGTCACATTACTATTATTCATGTACGAGTTCAAGTCAAGTGCTTCAAGGTAAATTAAATGTCATCTTGTTAATTAAATAAATATTAATCTGATTAATTCTTATTCAATTCATTCTGGAGGTCTTCTAATTGACATGCTTGATTGAATCTTAATCTGAATTTTGATTTCATTGTATACCAAACTTTTTTTACAAAACCTAAAGTTTGCGTTTTACTAGTTAGGAATTGTGTTCATACTCGTAAAATAATGATCGAAAAATGATGTAAGTAAAATTAATGTTTTATGTAAGTCCACTCATTGCTAAAATTACTGAATAAATCATGTACCAACGTAATTATTGCTATGTGATGTGACTCTCTCGTGTAAGTTTTTAACAGACGATGTTTTTTCAATTAAAATTAGAAATCTACTTTTTCCTTTCAATGGCCGGCAATCGCTCACAAAATTTACGCGATCAAGCATAAATCCCGTTGCTTCAGACTGCCAAATTTCCTAAGTTCGTTCTTAGCAGAACCTGTTTTTATAATTAATTAGTTTTATGAGCCATAAAACGCTTACGCAGCAAATGTTGTAAGGTACAGTCAATACATCACACCATCTATGTAAGACCTGTCTTTAATAAAATTAATTGCTTATTTCTACTTGTAGTAGTATCTTGACATTCACTTGTAATACGTACAACGTATTTCATAACATACTTAGTGATTACTCTACAATGCTTTAGTCATTGTGAGGTGAGCTTTAAGTTCCAGTGCAAAGCCTTGCTCAGATCCGGTAAGCGTTAATTTTATGCGGGTTCCCACGGCTGGTTTGCTCGTAATGGACTTGTAATTTTTTTTTAATTAGCATAATGATATACTGTATCTCATAAAGCATCGGAGGCCGAAACATATACCGCTATGTAAGAAATATTTCGATCGAACAAATACCTAACTGTAATGTTAACAAGTTTTGAGTTCCTTTAAGAAGTGGTATAGAGAATTTGGATATATCAAAAAGTTTCGATAGTTTTTTTTATATACCTACTTCAATGGGATTAAAATGTAATTGTAATGTCAGTTGTAACTTTTTCCTTAATTACCTACATGTAAATTCTTACTAAGAATACAATCAACCAATATTTTTCCATTGTGAAATTAAAAATTAACTTCCATCCATTGAACTATAAATAAATATTAGTTCGTTGCTTTCATCATAATAATATAAACACAGTGCAGATGATTCTCTATTAACCAATTAAGAAGGTATGTGATTGCGCCAGAAAATAAAAGCCACAACTGCTGGAACATGTGTGCATTTTATGACTCCATTTCTGCACCGCAGCTTAAAATGCAGGCTATTAAAATCACTTCCACACTTCACCGCGGACAAAAACGATATCGATTAATCGAAGCATGTTACGCGTGCATATCTGCAGGCAGCTGCTACTAAATGCCGCATGCGGGTCGTTCTGCTACCGTCGTCGTTAATCAGACGTACTCTACGTCAAAAAACTTGTACCTACTTATGAATGACCCATCATGATAAAATAGCAACGTGGATCAATAAGCTAACCTCAGTTTAAACATGTTTTTAGACCGCTCGTACTCTGTGTGAATGGACCGAAGATGTCTATTTTTGCTGCAGACGATTGTTTTTTTCGTTGTTTATTTTATGACAGGTCGTGAAGTCGTGATTCTTGACTTGAATGATAAACAGAAGCAGCAGACAATTTTCTCAATGGCTTTTTTTATCTACGTAGATATCGCGTAGCGTTATATTCGTGTAGATCCGTAGGTAGGTACCTATCTAATCATTAATTTTTGGACTTCACATTTTATGAATTGAGCAGATTGTCGAAGTAGATATACCTACAGACAGTGTTTACAGCTAGGTGCATACTTGATGGTAGTAGATATTGCAGTTAGAGCGCAATTTATCGATATGGTTTAGTTTAACCCTTTTTTAAACTGAGTCTCCAATTACCTCATGGTTTCGTTAGAAAACTGATCAGTAGCCATTGTTGCAATTTTATTTATCTTCCTCAGGTAAACAATAACAGCGGTGAATATTCGTCACGCAGTTTACCCAGAGTGCGATTAGACAACGGTGGACAACCTGGTGCTGCGGGCGTGCGGCTTCGGTGTTGGGCAGCGCCGCCCTCTATCACTGAAGAAGAGGTGGAAGATGAAATTGAAGAAGATGCTGTTTCATTACGGGCTATGCCTGTACAAGGTAAGGTTTACTTATATTATTAAAGTTTAAATAACACTAGTACTACGAATGAAAATTAAATTAAAAAACCCGTAGCGCCATCTTGTAACAAGTACAATAAATATAAATGAATAAAAGCATCCTTTTATTTACAGTTATATACTCGATACTAGATGGCGCAAATAAATTAGTCTATTTGACACTAGATGGCGCGTACAAATTAGTCTTCTCGATACTAGATAGCGTTTTTATTTTGTTCTACTCGACACAAGATGGCGCAAATAACTTAACCTACTCGACACTAGATGGCGCAAATAAATTTGTCTACTCAACACTAGATGGCGCAAATAAATTTATCTATTCAACACTAGATGGTGTGTACAAGTTAGTCTTTTCGATACCAGATGGCG
Organism: Ephestia elutella; assembly: GCA_018467065.1. Classification (NCBI taxonomy): domain Eukaryota; kingdom Metazoa; phylum Arthropoda; class Insecta; order Lepidoptera; family Pyralidae; genus Ephestia; species Ephestia elutella. Next base: position 16,572,172 of record CM031578.1, read on the forward strand.
TTTTTATTTTATTCTACTCGTCACAATCATAAGATGGCGCATTGTGATTATAGTCTACTCGATACTAGATGGCGCTTATTAAATTTTATTCTCAGTTTACTTATACTAAGGTTGGTGGTTTAATTAGACTTTTATGAAGAGATTTTATTAATTAGCTATAATAATTATTCACAGTGTGATTATTATTAGTTTAAATAATTCGCATTAATTCTAAGGTTAGTTGTTAGTTAAACTCCATTGTGTTCCTAAAATATGTCCCTACAGTTTTCCTGCAAACATAGTAATTTTTCTTTTATTTAGTTTTTATAGTATTGTAGTGGCGTAGAATCCTACAATAAGTACTTACTACTAAAGGAAATTTATTTTGTGGCTAATTTCATATAAGCCTAGCTTTTGTCTTGGCTTCACTAGCGTGAATGTAATTTTTGACCCATTTCATCCTTTCGCTAAATAAAGAACCTCTTCAAAATGTCAAGTTTCTACGTTGAGCGGTTTTTATTTTATATAGATTTGTCCTTTATTTATTTAAACGACTTTGTTCATGCTGATTTGATGATGCTGATTTAAATGTATTTATTATTCGGTGAAGGAAAACATCGTGAGGAAACCTGCACTGGTTGATGATTATCAGCTAGTGTGTGAAATGGAGAGAAGGCAATAGCAAACCACTCCATTAAAATTGCCATGAGAGTCGTTGTGTGTGTTTCATTCCATATAATGACCACGATCCTCAGTCATGAGGAAATACGACTAAAGAGAGATTATTCCGGAATTCCGGATGTATTGTTTTACCTAGCAGTAGATAGATGGTACCTCTTGTGGTGGTATATATATATATATATATCCACTCGTTGTCACAAGACTTTTCATTACCTATTTCGTATAACGGGTGGACACAGAAGGGCGCTCACCGTGTCGCGCCCGCGCACCCGGCACCAATCGATTACTACTCGAGTTTCACGCCCCTACTGCATTCTTCGACTCTTCTTATTGCCCCATTAGGTACTGGAGATCACAGTATCTTTAGTTTCGAAATCTAAATAGCCACGCTTTTTGTGATTATCGTGCCTCCGGTGGAACTCGTTGCGTAATTATCTATCTACTACTACTACCTAGGTTAGGTACTTATTTTTGTTTAGCAATGTAGGTATGTCTACAAATGTTCGTCTATTTTCTACGAAGCGAACCAAAAAAGGTGACGGTTCTTTTTGATATATAAAATTATCTTCTAACTAACTTAGCAAAGTTCAATAATCAAAACGGATATTCTTCAATTATTTCTAAAATAAAATATAAAATATTGCAAGTGAGCGCAACGTATCCAATTGCGATTATTTATGATGAGCGCCGGGCCCTTGTGTCGTAATCGAGCTAAAATGGGCACAATTAGGGTCCAGCCGTTTTTAATTGACTGACACCGACCCTCGGGCACTGACGCCTGGGACATGGTGACAATCAATCTTAAAGGAACTTTTCACTCCATAAATACTCTACCTCCTTATTGCTTAGACATGTACTTACATAGGAAATGGTAGTACAACAACAATAGTGCAGTATCGTAAGGAACACGTCGTTATGGTTCCACATAACTGCATTGTATGCTAAACCAAGCGACTTTGTGCTTCAACCGTGAAATTATGTCACGCGGGGTGACTTTACTGATACGTTCCTGTCAGGAAGACGGAGAGAAACGTCGGTCGAGGTTATGTTTCAGGCGCACGAGTCAGCTCCGTATAAGATGTATGTTCATAGTTCATAGTTATTTATTCATAAACAATAGATATTGTGTGTGAAATTACATTAAATTAAATTAAATAATTAACAATTTGATAGAAAATTTAACAATAATAATAATAGAAGAAATTAAATAATATTAAAATTAAATTGCCTAATTATTGATGTCAAAAAATTCGTCCACACTGTAGTAACATTTTTCCAATAAGAAGAAGTGTGTCTATGTGTGTAGCTCTATCCATACAAAATGCTATACATAAAAGTCTTTCATCGCGTGAATCGCGTCTATTTGTGCACGTTTATCTTTTCTTATATTACTTACATCTAAAACACGAAAAGCCGCAAGTAATAATATAAATCTGCGGTGATATATAGACAAATTTATGAATCTGTAATTTTTATATAGACATTAAGAATGTGATCGTTTACTTTTTAGAGAGCTGATTTATATTCTGGTAAGTAAGTAAATGATATTTTTATTCATAGAGATACAAAACGTTTTATTAAATTTATGAAAATGACCCGAAACCTTCACAAGGCAAAGAATGGAAAGTGGTCCCAAATAGATGTTAGGAAACTCCCAGTTCATTTGAAACGATACAACGAAATATCATCCCGGTAACCTGTCTGTCGTCACGCCAAGTTAGTCGCATAACAAAACACTAGAGACGATTGACGACTCCGAAATAGCTGGAGTTCTTTGACGAAAACGAAACTCTAATTTCGGACGAAACTTATTTTTTTGTCAACCAGCCCTTTTCAGTAGTAATTTGTGGTAACATCACAGCAGCATATCAAGTTACCGCTTTTTAACACATAATATTTGAATGTTTTGAATAGAGTATATCGGTAGATATACATTTGATGCTCTACAGTTCTTATAACGCTCTACATTATTATATGTTTTTAAATTATTTTCCTAGGCCATGAATATTGAGAAATCTTTCCTCGATAACATTAACTCAATAAAACGCTTAATATTTGTTTGTAATAAGTTTATTGTACGAAAAATAGCATAATATAAAAATACAATATAACAAGCCACTTGTTAAAAAATAAAAATCACGACATAATCTATGTCACTCTGAGGAATGCATGGAATCTAAAAATACCTCTCACGTCAAAATCTGTTAAGCCATTCAGGACTTATTGTAGAATAAAGAACTTATATACATACATTACAATCATACATGAAACCTGAAAACATAACACTCTTTTATTAGTCAGTCGTGTAAAAAGTAAATGACAACGGCAGCGGACTTATTTATGTATTCGTGTAAACATCAATTTCGTTAAGAAGCGTTGTAGAGTCACAGAATAAGTAGAGTGTAGAGCATGTATCTATTTTTCTGATGAATGACATTGAAATGTGGTTGTGTTCATGTCCATCAATCAAATGTGCAACTAAAAAGAACGGAGCCATTGCCATTGCGGCAATTAGCCAATTAGCATCCATTTTTTTTTTTTACATCTGGATTTATCATCCTTTTCAACTGGAAATCCAAATCAGAAGCTAGTAAGCTTCTATTTTCACCTAACCTGGTTAATGTCTACAATAGTAAGTATGCGGCTTTTATTATTTTTGAGTTTTAAACTTTTTTTTAAACTATTTATTTATTGGTGCACACAACTTTATTAGAGTACCTGTAGGTACTCTAATAATGTTGTGTGCTGCAGTATTGAATTTTAATACACAAATGTTCGTTTAAAGTGTTTCTTTGAATTGTGAATGTTTCTTAAATAGATATATAATATACAATTATTCTCACAAATACCAATCAACCATGATCCAGAAACGGCATCACCTGCAAAACGTCATCTTCGGAAGGGATGCTGCTGAAATCTCGTTTAATTAAAGATCAGCAAGTAGATCATGATTTTTTTGCATTCCATTGTAGCACACATTAACAGTGAAATCGTCCTTTCTTATCGTAATTTTATACAGTTAATGTAATGGAACATGCTAGCATACTACATACTTTTAGCTCAACTAGTCCACTAAGTCATTTGGCATCTACTACAGACTTGATTTCACAATTTACATTTTAATTATTGTTATTTTGTAAAATCTAATTCATTTTAGG